>JANVCL010000005.1:31178437-31194146 GCA_026546855.1 Erythroxylum incrassatum | reverse complement strand
AAAATATTCAAAGTTCCTTTCTTGCTTTGACCTGTTAAAAGACATACTCTGGTGTTTTAGATTCATCTGAAAGAAAATGAAATAAAACAAAGATGAAAATAAAAAAAGGATAAAGTATTAAAATAAGAAAATATATGATACTCTAGTAAATTAATGCACATAGAAAATATTAATGAAAAAAATCATCCCATATCCAGTTTGAACCTTTGGTTCTTTCAAAAAATTGTGATACTCTACAACACATATGAGATAAAACCTTGGATAATACCAATCAACTTTCTTTTTTTTCAATTTGAATAGAAATGAAAATATTAATGAAAAAAATCAACGAAAATGGTGATTTTTTTACAATTTAGACGTAAGTAGGTTGAAAAAGGATATACAACCTTGGCAAGAATAGCGTTTCGCGGAATATATGACCCATGCGCCTTTTGGTTCGTTAAATTCCTTAGGTGGCGTAGTTACCGAGGTCAATGCAGCCGAATGAAATCAAAGTTTTATATTCGATTTTGAATTAGAGATGTTAAAGATGATGACCCAACATCGACTATAACCCCTAGCCTTCCAAGCTAACGATGCGGGTTCGAGAGAAGGTTCCATCGGAACAATTAGTTTTTTCAGGGCACTTCGTCTTTTTTTCATTTTGAAATACCGTCTTTAAATTTTCGGGGTCATGCAAAAAATGGTAATAAATCTTTGAGGTAATTCGTTAATGTTAATAAGGAATTAAATAATTAATATTCAAATAAAAAAGAAAAAGAAAAAGGGTGAACATAGATGCTTATCATTCATTAATACAAGGTTTTTAGGAAAACGCCAACGGCTCTTGTTTTATTTGGCAAATAAAAAGAAAGTACGTTATAAAGAATTAATTACTGAGCTGGGTATTCAGGGGTCAAAAATTCGTTAATTTGAAGAGTCTTTTTTTTTGTTTTGAATTATTTGATTTATTATTTATTAGATTGTGAATTAGGATGAATTCCTTTAAAAATGCATGTTGGGTCTTTGAAACAGTTCGAATCATTTTTATAGTAATAAGTTTGATCTGTTTTACCGAGAAGGTCTACGGTTTGAGTTTTATAGCCCTAAAAAATAAAACTAAAATTGAAATATCAAAATTGTATCGTTTTCAGTTCTTTATTATTCTATTGTTTGCTATTTGTAACTGACCCCTTGTAGTTGCTTGGTTCATCAAAAAAAATTATAATCCAATTTCTTTTTTTTTTGGAGAAAATCCAAAGTACGTTGAAAGGGCAAAAATAGAATATTACCGCAATGTATCAAATCACATAACAATAGATAACTTTATTCTACCAGTTAGACTATTATTTGATATAGATTTTCTATTCCTTATTTCTGCGGTACAAAAAAATACCGAAAAGAATCGACAAGGAATGAAAATATCTCTATCATTTTATGATAAACCGCGTGAATTGACTTGAGTTACAGGTGTAGTTCTTGTTGTGGATCTAAAACAAGAATGCGTACATGATAAAGAATGATGATTGCAATTCTTGTTTTTGTTGTCCTTCTTTTATCAAATACTTTCTATTGCCGGTACTTGTTATCGTACAATTATACAGGTCTTTAAAATGAAGAAAATGGGATTCCAAAATATAAAATAAAGATATTTTGAATGGTTTGAATAAAAAACATTATACTTATGTTATATTATACTTAATTATTTAGTTAAATTTTTATTGTGATTTTTAACTTTTAATTTTAAAATAAAATAAATATTTCTATACTAATAATAGTTATACATTAAATTAAACTTAAAAATAAATTATCTTATTTACATTTATTTTAATCTTTTTATATAATATTTATTAATAAAATATTTTTTAAAAATACATAATTTGAAAATTATTATTTATAAACTAAGATTTATTTTATATATTTTTAATTATTAAATCAAATTTTATTTGAAATTTATATATTTTAAATATAATTATATTAATTAATAATTAAATTAAATTAAATTAAATTATAAATTAAATTGTTAGACAATTTTATAATTAAAAAAATTCAAGAACTATTTCTTAAATTTAAAATATTACCCAAAACGATACTCAATATTGACCGATACCGGTAAAATATCGTATCAAAACTTAATCCGGTACTAAATCTAAATCTAATACGGTATTCGTACATTGAATACAACAAAATTTTATATCAGGCACATCCTCGTTTAATACAACAGAATTTTCCACTCCTTCTTGGGCATATACCAGAGAACAGATTTAATTGAGCCATTTCAAATCTCCATTAAGATCATTTAGGTGACAATTTCATCCCATTACATATAGATAACAATGCCACTATCCGTACGATACATGTTTTATCTAATTTCATTATTCCTCCTGACAAACAAATTCGCAAGCCGACCAAGAGCTTCCCAGCAGAGACTGCCAGGTGATTGGTCTGATTCGGACATGCCAAGCCTTAACAAGCATTTTCGGCTCACCCTTTCTGCTGCCGTTGGATAAACCACGAGAAAGATTTATCCATCAGATAATATGTTCAGCTGGAAGCCTGAATGGAAGATGTTAAAGACGAGTAGGAAAATGAACAGAGATACCTTCATTCAGACCGAGCACATGCATAACACGCTCAGGAAAACTTTCCCATATTTCATTCTTCGTCGTCATCAAAGCCAGGCAGAGGTCTCACCTGGATGCACTGATTTGTCAAACCATTATGCTTCTTCATCCTTCATAACAAACGCAACAGCTCCAAGAGAATTGAGACTGGTGGAATGATTCAACACAGATAGTCATCAAAATTTTCACTCCAATCAACCCCAGATCTCTCTATGCCTGCACTCCTGCCAGCGGAGATAGAATATACAGCTGTTCAAGCTCACCCATGATTTGAAGCTGAGGCTCAAGAAGACAGGGTGCAGGCATCGTCCAAGCCCCTTACTGGGGCCGAGCTAAACCAAAACTCACATCAGTTTGCTGTTGATGAGCCTGCAAAAAAAAATACAATAATCATGTAAAATAAGATCAGTGATGAATAACCAAAGATTCAACAACAGATCTAGTAACAAATGTGTGATATGTTACTCCATGGAATTTAATGCCTTCCTTATTCTCTCCAAATGAGAGGTGGTTAAATGTTCACAATTCAACTCTAGTGCCTTATGTGACGAAAGATCAAAAGACAGTAGATTAACAGCAATGAATAAATCGCTCAATTATGACAGCACTCAGACAAATGATAAGCTCTCTCCGAGTATTCTTGAAAAGAACATTAACTTATTGGGATAAATATGATGACGCATACCTGTGAAAATGGTTGAATATGCTCATAAGGATGAATAAAAGGCATTCCTGGGCGCTGACAAGGATACTGTGAGGAATGCATATGTATGGCAGATGTGGACTGTGCACCAACATGGTTTGGGATAATTGGTGATATCATTGTTTCTGGATGACTATAACCAATTCCAGAAGATGCTGATGGTGTAACCCAGGGGCCAAGTAAATGTTGCGGGAGATTTCAAGGTTGGTGTTCCGTGGACCTCTGTGGCCTATGGCAAGGCCCAAGTTGAGGAAATTCCGTGTTGTAATTCAATGCAGGGGTATACATGGGTTGAATGCCATAAGGACCACTACTGAACCCAAATCCAGGATCAAATCTTTGGATGTACCTGGACCAAATTATCCTGTCAGACTATTTTCTTCAAGAGAAATATCATAACACCTAACAAGTCTTGAAGGGACCACAACAAGAACCTGAATTTCTTATGGATTACACCTTATAGAACTTCTTATGGATTACACCTTATAGAACACAATCTTATCTTGTTTAACATTTGAGGCATAGAACAAGTAGGTCACTGAGTGACCCAGGTGTAGGCCTACAGTTGGCAATTATGTATGGGTTCCTAGAGCTCTTGCAGCTCTAAAGCTTTTTAACAACACTGAACAAATAAAAATGCTATTTAAACAATTTGTTTTCTGCTTTTCCGCCACAAAATCTAATTTTTGTAGTAAGCCAACCTCCAACCTAACAGGATCCAGGACAGTCCACACAGACTAAGAATATCACATTAGAAAATAGGGATGACAATTTTGGCCCGGCCTGGCCTTAAGTCAATGAGCTAAGCGCCGAGTTGACCGAACTCCCGGCCTAGCCCGACCGGTTAGGAAAAAATGACATCATTTAGGCTTAAAGCACGATTGGGCTTCAAAGTTTTCACTTCTCCAATTTTAGCTAACTTAGAAAGCTCAGAGAGAACCAACTAAAGATTAAAGGAAAGGTACAAGCTCAGAGAGAACCAACTAAAGACTAAAGGAAAGGTACGACACCTTACTCATTTGAATGGGACCCGCCTACTCAAGAAAGACAAAACCTTAACCAAAATGCGGATTAAGTAGGGAGAAAATTTAAAAAATATACCTGTCATAGCTTCGATCATAATCAGGGTCATTCTGATCAACTTCACAGTCCCGAAAGATGGCCACTCTGTTGTTTGACTTGCCCCTACCAACTGGCTCCTTCTCTATCCTAGTTCTAGTTGATCTACTGCTGCTTGTAGAACCCCTTCCTGAAGTTATATCTGAAATACTGGAAGTAGATTTCTCTTCCATCTTTGACATACCCAAAGAAACATGCAGGGAAGTATCTTGCAACCTTTGTTCACCATCTGGTCTTCCGCTAGAACTAGCGGAGTTAAATATCCGTGCACGTGCCCTATTGTAATCTTCTTTTCTTTCCTCTACACTCTTGTTATTATTCGAGTTCAAGGAATTTAAATTTGCAATGTTGACATGGTGAGATCGGATCTGTGGCCTCTGCTTAATTGCAACTTTAAGAGCACCACTATCTTCTGATGGAAAATTTACAGGGATATCTACCAAGCGAATCAAAGGATGTTTAATTTCCGAAGTTTTGCAGACTATAATTCTAGAGCCTGTACCATCACCCAAATTGTTATCCAACAAAACCATAGACTGCAGTGAATAATGCTGTGCTACACGGTGAGCTGCCAACCGCAGATATGAAGTGGGCAACTGCTGAAATTCCAATTGCTGTTGCGATGGATCACGGATGAACTTCTCAACATCTTGTTCCATCCGCAAAACTGAACATAAGACATCTCAGATAACAACAATTCACTAATTTTTAGGAAAATAAAACAAGTATCAATGAAAACATTATGAAGACAGAAAAGCTTATTCTGTTAAAGTTTGACAGTGAGGTTGCATATTGTGCTTGAAGGAAAAACAATGAAAACAACCACTAAATGGCAATTTTTTGAAAGCAATAAGAGAATCATGCTCAAAACTTACAAGGTGAACTGGTTCCAAACTATGCTCATATCATGCTACTACACATGCTCAAATATGTATATGCATATGATTACATACTTCTGTATACATAAATAGGCCGAAGTACTGGCTAAAATATGGATGAAACATGGAGCAGATTCCAAGAAGATAAAAATACAAACGCAAAATAAGTCTTCAAAGTACTTGATATGTACAGTAAAATCTTCCAAAATATCTGTTGACACTAAATTGTCGTACCAAATGCAAATTCTTTGCCACCCGACCCCCAAAACCACCAACATACACAGATTAAGGAAGGGAATAAGAAAAATTGATAAAATATATAGGTATAGAATTCATCACATTTTTGTGTTAGATATGCAAATCTATATGGTTATAGATGATCATTCATCTTGATATTGTGCAGTGCAGGTCTTAGCTCTAGAAAATATAGGAAACACCAGAAACCATCTGATTCCAGAAGCTTTAATGTTTATGCTATACGTAGTTCTCTATACAGGTACATATAATTGCTTGTCTTAACCTCAACATTTGAGATTAGCAAAAACACCTAAAAATACCAACAAGAACCTGATCTCATAGGGGTTGACCATATATATTCTCATCCTCACTTATCTTCAGATTATAACAAATATTTTACTACCCAAATAATGTTACAAATTACCTGATTGAATTACTACCGTCAATCAATCACCACCTCTCCCACAGATGCGACTCGATATTCAGAATATCAGAATCTAATATCTAACCTTCTTATCAAAAAGTTAATATCTTTCACTCCATAAAATCAGTAACAGGAAATATTTCTGGTTTCACCTGATGTGCAATCAAATTCATATGTCAATATCCGGTCCTAAGTACTAAAGAGTCATTAAACTGCAATAACATTAGTTTTCACCAAATCTTCACTTTCTCCTTGCACGGTCATCCATAACGTTAAAATTTCCTTCCCTAATTTTCCTATCTTTGAACAGAGCCTCAGGAGGTTTTCCTGCAAAACTTTGCATTAAACTTCTGAGTGATTGCATCCTAAGTATCCTATTTTGCCCAATTCAACCACATCACACAATGAATTTTCAGGACGGACACTCTCAAGCTCAACCATTGACCGTTTCCATACAAATCAAAATCCACAAGTCAATTAAATATTATCAAAGGATTTCAGAACACAAATCCTTGGAACTCACTGGAAAGGCGTTCGCGAGGGTTCTGCAAGGCCTCGCGAAGGAACTGATCGACTTGATTGACAACATCCTCAGACACCTTGTTTCCGCTAGGTGAAGAATCCGACTCGAACCGCCCCGAAACAGAAGCATTGGATACTTCATGAGGAGTAAGAGGAGATAGTTGTTGTTGATGTTGCTTCGAGTCTTTATTAAGCATCAAACGACTCATGGACTCGTCCAAATCGGCAACCTCCCATGACTCAGGGGCTCCGAGATCCTCCGCCACAGAGCCACCCATGGATTACAAAGTGCGAGGGAAAGAAAGAGCTGTCAGGGTAACACCAACGAGATTGTAATCATCAGATTATAGTTTGGGGAAACGGGATACATGAAATAGGGAAGAAAAAAAATTTAGGGTTAGGGTTTGGAAGAGAGGATCTAAAGATTAAGAGGACTCGTTAAGATTAGTGGAAGAAGAGAAAAAGGGAGGAGAGGGTAGGCCGTAGGGGTTGTCCATAACCCGACCCGAAAGGATAAACTGACCCGAAATATTACGCGTTTTGAAAAATAGTAATAAAAATGATAATAAAATAAATATCTTAAAAAATGTGAATAAATATTATTATTATAATTACGATATTTAGTTAAATTGTGATAATTAGTTAAAAATAAATAATTATCATTATTAATCAATTTGTATTAAAATTAATTATATTTTAATTAATTATAAAAATATTGTAATTAATTAATTATATTTTAATTAATTAATTATAATTATATTATAAGTAATTAAATAATATCATAATTTTAATTAATTAATTATAATATTAAAAATATTTTTAAAAAATAAATTTCATTTTTCTAATAAATAAAAAGATAAAAGATTCAGCTCAAACTATTACCCCTTAAACAGTAATCACCACCAACAATTGACTGAAGGTAATCACAATCAACAATTCACTTTTCATTTCTTTTAACTAATTATGGATTTAGCTATTTAACTCTTTTGGTTTGTTTTGTTCTCTCTCTAGTCAAGACTGAGAAACAAGCAAGGAATCAAATCATATATGTTAATGAATAGGATGGAGGGTATGGTGAAGAAAATATGGAATGCGATGAGGCAGAAGAAAGCAGGAGGATGGTATAATGCTCACATGGCAGCTGCCTCCCAGGCCATTTCTCAGCGAATTCCTCTGGTTGATTTCGTGCTTGAAGTCAGAGATGCTAGGGTTTGTTTCATTATTTCTCTCAATCCATTACATAACCTCTTTTTGTTCTTTACTTTCCTTAATTCTACACCTCTTCTTTGTTACAGATTCCCTTCTCATCACAATGTCACCTTTTCAATAACAACAACAACAACTTCCCCAAGTTGCGGCGGATCATAGTCCTTAACAAGACAGACCTTTCTAATTCCTTTTTACTCAAGGTCACTCTTTTTCTTCTGCTTCCTTTCCTTTGATGATTATTATCTGCTTTTCTTATAAGCCAATCTTTAAACTGCTAGGACTGGTTCAATTACTTTCAGCAACAAAATTGTATTGCCTTTGGAGTTGATTCCCACAACACCTCCAGTGTCAAACAGGTTTTTCACTACTACTTATCATGCTATTTTCATTATCCACCGTTTGTTTTTAACTTTGCGGTTACTTCCTGCAGTTCCTCAACTTCTTACAAAAAAAAGCAAGGGAATTGGAAAAAACGGATGAATCAAGTTGTGCCACCACTATGATGATGGTTGGGATTCCAAATGTTGGTAAGTCAGCGCTTGCCAACTCCTTGCATCAAATTGGAAGGACTAGTGCTGCCGGTAAATTCACCTGTCTCAGTAGTCTCTCTCCCCCTCTTTCTCTCACCTTCTCCTCAGCCATCCTATTATTTATTTCCTGAACTACTCAAGGAACAACTGCTTCTCCTTAGAAAAGGGAAAGTTGAGGCGTGCCACAGTGAGCCCACATCCAGGAGAGACAAAAGATATCAGCTTCTTCAAGGCAAGCTTTTTTTTGTTTTCTTCTATCTTTAGTAGTCAAAAAAGAGAATTCCTCAAGTTGCAATTTATGGGCCTTTTTTTTCCCCTAAAAACTGTTAACTATTATAGGAAAATGGAATGTCTCTGACCGAAGAGGCCAATTTCCTGATCCTCTTTTGTGAAAACATGTACTTCGTCTTAAACATTGCCGATTTTAGTATAAGAAAGTAGTTTCGATGAGACTTACGAATTGTAAATGCTTATTCATAGCTCTAGGGTAATATCACTACCCATCCGCCAAAACTCGTTTATATTTGTTGGAAAATGTATTTGTCAAAACAAGGCAATGGAAATGGCCAAATGGAAACTATGGTTTGTTAAGCTGTACTGGTCTGGCCTAGAGAAAAGGGTGGTTCTTTGTGTTTCCTTTGGAAATGTCTTGTTCTGTAAGCACAATCTGATTTTTGTTTTGTAGATTGGCAGTCATCCTAACATATACATCTTGGACACCCCTGGTATTTTACCTCCAAAGATCATTGACATGGAGATCTGCTCCAAGCTAGCTTTAACAGGTTCATTTTTACTGGGTCTCCTTTTCCCTTATCTTTCTATAAATGTGAATGATTTGTGATATGGTGCAGCATACCCCTTTCAGTTGACTGTGCTTTTTGATTTACTCATGGTGCCCCATAATATCTCATTGCTATGATATTGCACCTCAATAGGTGAGTCGTTTGGATGATCACTTTCTCCAATTTTATTTGATGTCTTCTCTCTTCTAATACAGGTGCATTTAAAGATTGTTTGATTGGGGAAAAGGAACTTGCAAGATATTTTCTGGCTATTCTTTGTTTGAATGATGAGTACAGGAAATGGACAAAGACAACTGCCTCTGAAAATGTTACGTCCATCTTGGACCAGAAAACAATAGCTTCAAGTGTTTCTGAGACAGACAAACAGAAGAAGTATTTTACTGATCACACACAGGTAAAAGCACTTGTATCATTTGATTTATGTGACTTGGGAAGGAGAATAAGTGAATATTCATATTTCAAAGAATAGTAGATCTGTGGTCAAGTTATGGAACACTAAAGAGATCTGAAATGAGTCTATTAAGGCAATAATTGTCAAAAAGGAAATAAAGCTATATGATGCTTTGAATTTGTTCACATAATTTTCAATATTTCATTAGTTCATTAGGCAACTTTCACTAGAAAATAATTTTGTCAAAGATTTTAAACTTCACCTTTTTAAAATTTTCTTGAAAAAATATGTTTGAGCCTTCTTAAAATGATGTGGCCATTGTTTTTAACTGGAGAGCTCATTTTTATTTATTTTTTGTGTCTTTTTCCATTTTTGACTATCGCACTATTTTAGAAATAAATGTGGAGTGAATGGTTGCCTATTTAATCAAAAGAAGAATCCTTTTAAATGAGAATATCAATTTTTCGCGTGGACTTTTTCCCACAACAAATTGGAAGTGAAAACATCTGGTTCATTTTTTTGTCTCATCAACTTTTTATTGCAATCATTTATGTCCGCTATTCATTGAAATTGAAGAATATGCTAATATGATGGCATATAGGTCAATCATTGATTTCCTTAATAACATAACTTTATGTGGAAATCTAAGAATTTGATTATGTTTTAAGCATACAGTTAAAAGTATTCTTTAATTAAAAAATAAAAGAATTGTAAAAACCAAGGACCATTCCTGTGGTTTGCTTGATTCATTAAAAACTCCTTGTAGCTTAATATTTCTCAAAAAAAGTCTCTTACTTTGTTAAATGGAGACACCCACCCTTGCTGTTAGTTTTCTCATTAAAAATTAGATGGAATTGACATGTGGCAGGGTATACAACACGTATGTCAGTTTCACAAACATATGACCAAAAAAATTAATACAAGAGGTGTGTGCTGCCTCTGTATGTGTGTCAATTTAACAAATTATAGAGACTTCTTTTTAGAACATTAAATCACAGGAGTTTTTAAGAATGAGTCAAATCACAATGAAAGTTGACGTCTTTATTCCTTAAAAGAGTTGAATTAAGTTTGACCTTTTCTTATATAACTGAGGATTTGCACTGCAGCAAGGAATTGTATTTCGTTTTCTAGGAGTGGCCAAAAACAGTGTTCTGCTAAAGTTCATGAAGAAGATCGATTTGAAATTTTGTATAGCACATTGTTATCATGACTTTTGTAAAGTCGAGAAAGCTATCCCATAATTGAGAAATAATGACTGACACTGGTAGTAGTGGAATTACTTGAACAGAGTACTCTGCAGCCGTGAAATTTCTTGTGAATTTTTTCCTATCGTCGAGTGCCTCCTAGACCAATCACTGTGTGTTCAAGGCGAAGAATTTGATAAATTTGTGACTTCTCTTCCTATTAAGAATGACAACAGTTCTTGTTCATGTAGGATCTTGTAGTGCATGGTATACGTCAGGCGCTTGCTCTTACGATTTCGTGCTTCAACGGTGACTTGCAGACTGCAAAGGATTTGGAGAAATTGATTGAGCTGCAAATTAGAACTTCAAAGCAAGCTTTTCATGTGAGTGTGGAACCAGATAATGATTCTGATACTAAGGTAGCTAGCAAGTTACTCAATTTGTACCGAACTGGTAGGCTTGGTCATTACACTCTTGAAACTCCAGATTGATAAAGAAAATGTACAATTTTGTGAGCTGGAAAAATGAATGCTAAAATCTTTAGAAAGGTATGCAGCTGGTGGACAATTTCTCACCCTGTTCCTTCACCTCTACGTTACTAGAGGTTTCCCTGTCTTTATAATGTATTTTGGTTCATTGCAAGTGAAATAAACTATCACGCTTACATGTATACCGTTGATAGGTGAAATCACAGGCATGGTTATTCAACAGTGAATGATTTATCTTCTTTCATGTTCTTTATTGAATAAAAAAAGACACATCTTCACCACACATATCCGAACATAATGAGCTGGAAACAAACTTTTAGTTATCATCAAAGTCCTATACTTGAACTAAAAGGCAGGAATTTCAAATAGAATTCAATAAAATTATAAGATAAAAGAAAGAACTAATACCTTACAAGAAAAGAGATCGTGAGTCATATATTTCATTTCTTTCTTATTTGAAAAACGAAAGAATAATATTTTGAGTCTTGAATGCTCTGGCTGAAAGATATATACTATTAACCATGCAAAAGTAACTGTATAAGTTTTGGATGTTTTTCATTGAATAATTATTTAATTGTATTCGATCGGAGATTTGCATAATATGAATATATGTTAATATATTTTGTATGTATCTAATTGAACCAAGTTGAGAATTGTTGTTTTATACTGACCATTAAAACATATTATCGAAGATGTTAGAAATAAGATTTATGTTCTTAATCTTGATTTGAGCAAATATACATTGTCTTGTGCTTTAATTCATTAAAGTGTGAGTTTCAATTATCGGGACAATAATACTCGGTAAATTGGGCAAAGGCAATTTGTATTTGTGAAATATTAATTAATGATGAAATCCATGTTTCGGTATAGAGAATGATGATGCACTTTAAGTAAGCTTATAAAGTTTTATTGTGAAAATCTTGCAGGTAGATTTTTAATCCGACACATGAAATAAGTTGAGCGATAATCTTAAATATTAAAATTTTTATTTAAATAAATTGTCAATAATTTATTTTATTTGACAAGCATCTGTAATCTTAACATGGGGAACAAAATTTATTATGTTGTGGGAAGTTAAAATTAATAAAGAGTTCAATAAAAAATCTTTAGTGGAATAATTTATGATTAATTATAATAAGAATATACTAGTCCTGTATAGATTTTTATTATAATTTTAGTCTTATTAATTTTTTCCTGCAGTCCCTGTCGTGCCTTAATTGTTTGGATCACACGTGTGTTATTTGTAATTTAAATAAGCAACATATTATTTTAAATTAAATAGAAAAATCTGTTGATTTGAATTACAAACTACGTAATAAAAGAAAAAAAAAACTATATAATCTTATCAGTTACTTCTTATGCAGAAAGGAGAGGTTTTTCGATAGATATATAAGCTTTTCTTCCTATTAAAAATAAGTGAGTGATTATTATTGGAAAAACATAGAGAGAAAACAAAAGCTCTCTAGAAAACATATAATCTATTCTTTCTGTCTACCCAAAAACAAGGATTATAGAAACAATTAAAGTTACACGGCAGAAGGCTGTAAGGATAAAAAGATTAGCGGAAAGAAGATTTTGTGGAAAGAAGATCAGTTAGCGATTCCGTAATTCAACAGATTTATCTTGTTTCGATTCTTATGATTGGTTTGCTTGTGTGTATATTTCTGATCCTAGGTTGCTTTGACTGTGAATACTGCATCAATTAGTATAAGAGCCCTAAAAA
Organism: Erythroxylum incrassatum; assembly: GCA_026546855.1. Lineage (NCBI taxonomy): Eukaryota > Viridiplantae > Streptophyta > Magnoliopsida > Malpighiales > Erythroxylaceae > Erythroxylum > Erythroxylum incrassatum. The sequence continues at coordinate 31,181,332 of JANVCL010000005.1, read as the reverse complement.
TATGTATATAGGTGGCCTGTCCTTTTCCCATAAATTGTGTTTATGGTTTATTCTTTTGGACGTTGCCATGAAAATATATGTTTTGTGTTTCGGAACAAAGTTTTAGTTTTCATTAAAAACGTTTTCGTGCTCCAACAAATGAAAATTGTTTCATTTTTCTGTTCTGAAAAATGGAAAACGATTTTGTCTATGTAGAGAATGGAGAAAATCGTTTTTTGCTTAACATGAAAATTGAAACTCATGTAAATCGTTTATAATACGAACGTTTTCTGGTTTTAACGTGAAAGTTGGAAAACTTGTTAAATCGTTTTCTGTTTCCTCTTGTACGAAAACGAAAACGAGACTGGCGTGTTCTTGTTTGTCCTCCTAAGAGTGAAAACGATTTTGTATTAAAAACAAAAAGGTGTTGCTTAACGTGAAAGTTGAAACGTTACGTTAAGCAACAAAACGATTTACAAGATTTTCAAAACATCTTGTAAATCGTTAATGCTATTAAAAAATTGTATTGTTGGAAATTTCCTTCAACAGATCATGCGTTTTCTGTTTTCATTTAACAGTGAAAATGTTAGTTGTTAATAATAAAAAAAATCAACAGCAACTGTTTTGTCTTCATCGTGAGACAATGAAGTGACAAGATTTCAGGATGGTTTTGTCTTCATCGTGAGACAATGAAGAGGTAAGATTTCTGGATGGTTTTGTCTTCACCGTGAGACAATGAAGTGGCAAGATTTCCAGATGGTTTTGCCTTCATCGCGAGGAAGACGATGATGTGGCAAATTTTTTGTTTATTAAATAATACAGTCAAATAGAATTTATTCTTTTAATTATAAAAAGGTGTTTTCCATTACTGGCTAATTGTGACTACTTGCATATTCTTTCCCATCAAAAGATGATATGTGTTTGTGTATCACTGGATCTAGTCTAGTTTTGTCTGTATTATTTTAACTCCCCATCTAAGTACTTTAATTAGGGGCATGAGCTAGATGTAATAATTTTTCACTTACAATAGTTTTATGGCATGTTTCTCCGATCAAGTAGTGCATGCAAGTTATTTTAATATTTATGCATGACGTATGGTTAGTTTAATTCTCCCATCGAGATTGTTGTTCATGAATGTCAGATATGCATAAGTGAATTTTAAGGTCATATTTTTTATTCAATTATGTGTTAAAATTCAGAAAATATTATATTGATATTATGCTTAATCTCAGTTTAATATGACATCCTTCAATCCCCTAGCCAACATCTTAACCCAAAACAAGCTTGAGGGTCCTAATTATGTAGACTGGGAAAGGAATTTGGACATTTTGCTTACTGTTAAAGAGTACAAGTTTGTGCTCAGTGAGGTGTGTCCTGAAAAACCCGGTGAGGGTGCCTTTGAAGAGGTTACCAAGGCTTACTAGAAATGGGTTAAAGCCAATGAGATGACGCGATGTTACATTTTGGTATTTATGTCAAATGTTTTGCAACATCAGCATCAGAAGATAGGCACAGCTTATGACATCTTAGAGAATCTCAAGGAGATGTTTGGAGACCAGACTAGTGCAGCCAAGAAGAATGCACTTAGTGAGATTCTTACTTCTAAAATGGAGGAAGAAACTCCTATTAGGGCCCATGTCTTAAAGATGATAAGTCTTCTGAATGACATGGAAGTTCTTGGTGTTGAGGTTGACAAGGCTACTTAGATTGAAATGGTCTTGAACACTTTGCCAGTCAGTTTTCAGAAGTTTCATTTGAACTATAACATGAGTAAGATGGATTTTGCTCTGTCTAAGTTGCTGAATGAGTTGGTAGCTGCTGAGAATATTATTAAGCAAGGAGCTGCACCTATTGTGCTTAATGTTAAGTGAGGTTCTTCATCTGCCCAGAAAAAGGATAAGAAGAAAAAGGCTCACAAGCTTAAGCCCAAAACAAATGGTGTAGCTAATAGGCAAATGGTGCTGTGAAAAAGCCCAAGGGCAAGTGTTTTAACTGTAAGCAAACAAGTCACTAGAAGCAACAATGTCCAACCTAGATAGCCAAGAAAAAACAAGGTACATCTCTTCTTTCTTTACTGGTTATTAAAACTTGTTTAGCAGTATTAACTACATTCCAGTGGTGTGTAAACTCAGGAGCCAAATCATGTCTACAATTCTTTGCAGGAGTTTCAAGTAACACGCTAGTTAAGTGAAGGACAAGTGAGCATTTTTTTGGGAGATGACACTAAAGTTGCAGTTTTAGCTGTAGGGAATGTTACTTTAAATTTTAAGAATAATAGAACATTGCTATTAAGGGATGTTTTGTATATTCCTTCAATTAGAAGGAATTTAATTTCTATTTCTAGTTTGAGTAAGAATGGATATTCGATTTGTTTTAATGAATTTTATGATGATTATGTCGTTATTAAATTTAGAAAACAAATCATTTGTCCTGGCTCATTATTGGATGATCTATTTATTTTTAAAGTTACACCTGAATTGCAACTTAATTCTGAAGTAAATAACTTTGATGTTGTTGTACCATTAAAAAGAAAACGTCCTATTGAATTCAATCACACTTATCTGTGGCATTTAAGGCTTAGTCATATTGACTTAGATAGAATTTCTAGGTTGGTCAAAGACGGACCTTTGAGTTCATTGAAAGTGGAGGCACTACCAACCTGTGAATCTTGTCTAGAAGGTAAAATGACTAGAAGACATTTTCCTTTAAAAGGTAACAGGGCCAATGACGTTTTAGAACTAATTCATTCTGATTTGTGTGGCCCTATGAGTGTCTAAGCTAAGGGTGGTTTTGAGTATTTTGTTACTTTCACAGATGATTACTCAAGGTATGGATATATTTGTAGGAAAATTCCGGTGTGTGCATCACATGCACACGGTGCGGAAAACAAAAATTTTTGTTCCGGGACCTTCCCGA
>JANVCL010000005.1:31164893-31178337 GCA_026546855.1 Erythroxylum incrassatum | reverse complement strand
AGGAGTTCAATCATAAATTTTTAGTGGAATAATTTATGATTAATTATAATAAGAATATACTGGTCCTGTATAGATTCTTGTTATAATTTTATTTGTATTAAATTTTTTCTGCGGTCTTTGTCGTGCCTTAATTGTTTAGACCACGCGTGTGTTATTTGTAATTTAAATAAGCAACATATTATTTTAAATTAAATAGAAAAATTCGTTGATTTGAATTACAAACCACATAATAAAAGAAAAACCGTATAATTTTATCGATTACTTCTTATGCGGAAAGGAGAGGGTTTTCTATAGATATATAAGCTTTTCTTCCTATTAAAAATAAGTGAGTGATTATTATTGGAAAACATAGAGAGAAAACAAAAGCTCTCTGGAAAACACATGATCTATTCTTTCTGTCCACTTAGAAACAAGGGTTACAGAAACAATTAAGGTTACACGACAGAAGGCTGTAAGGATAAAAAGATTTGCGGAAAGAAGATTTTGTGGAAAGAAGATCAGTTAGCGATTCCGTGCTTCAACAGATTTATCTTATTTCGATTCTTATTATTGGTTTGCCTATACGTATATTTTTAATCTTAGGTTGCTTCTGCTGTGAATACTGATTGATTCCATCACTAACTTTATAATTGAAATTGGCAAGTCTTTGATTTCTAAGACTAGTGAATGGAATGGTTAATTAAAGACTGAGATTTTCATTATAAAAATATTTCGGAAGTATTTAAATAGATATTATATTTGTATATGGACTAGTGAACCATGCTATTCCATTTAAGATTAATAATATATGTAATCGAGCCTGTCTTTTGTTATATTTTGTAAAATTGTACTTATCTTGCTATATATATTGATGAATTTTTCAATTGATTTTATCTTTAGAAAATGAATAAAAAGAATTTTAAATTTGACTAAGCTATAAGATGCAACATCCACTTGATGTAAAATGATGGATATAAAAAAGATGGAGGTCTCTTTTTCAGTAGTTCAAAAATTATAGTAAAACGATGCATGTATGTGATAATTGACGAACATAGATATAGCGTGACTTAAGTCAAAGGAGATGAAAATAATCCATACAATTACCAAATCGAAATGATGGATATAAAAAAGATGGAGGTCTCTTTTTCAGTAGTTCAAAAATTATAGTAAAACGATGCGTGTATGTGATAATTGACGAACATAGATATAGCATGACTTAAGTCAAAGGAGATGAAAATAATCCATACAATTACCAAATCGACCTTTCTGCATTAAATATTGATCGTTTTTGGACAACCATACCTCCTTCCTTTTTGCGCAGTTCACAAATACTGAAATCCAAAACCTACCGTTCCATAAAGCATAATAAGAAGGTGGGTACTGAAATAACAATGGAAGTTGGAGATCTGATAAGGTTGATGAAGGAAGCGGGGACTTCCAACAGCTACGGAAGAACAAAACCACCGTGAGAACTATTTCAAAACAAAATCCAAACGCCCAGGTAACTTAATGGCTCATTTGTTTTCTAGTGAGTTGGACTGAGCTAAGTAGCAAGTATCCAAAAGAAAATATATATCATTAGAGCTTATTTAACGGATTTCATTGTAGCTGCAGAAGTTGGATTAAATGAGAACTCCAACACATTTAAGTTTACATGGGGTGATCTTTACCCAAAGCCCATTTTTGTAAAGTATGTTTTCACCCTTATCACTTGATTTATAAGTATGGAAGCCATTAGTTGAAACCACTGTTTTAAAAACCGAATCGAACCGACCGATCTGACCGATTTGACCAGTGACCAGTCAGTTATCTGGTCCGGTTTACCCCTAAAAATCGGTTCTCAATTAAACTAGTGAGAGCTGGTCACTAGTTCAATTGAGAATCGATTTTTAGAGCGGTCCGGTTCGACAGGTCCGACCACTGGTTCAATAATTTTTTAGTTTTTATTGTTTGTATTTTTTAATATTATTAATATTAAATATAATTATTGCATAATTATGACATCACACCGGTTCGACCGGTGGTTGAACCGGTCAAACCGGTGACCAGTAAAACCTCTAGTTCGATGGCCGGTCCGAGTTTCAAAACACTGGTTGAAACCCAAACAAGTCCTTTTTAATGTGTTATGCGTCCAAAAAAAATTTATGAGATGCTTAAAAATTGGTAATGTTAGTTTTTCCAATTAGTTGGTTATAAGTTTATGTATGACATTAATAATTTATTTAATAGAAGTATTTTTATTTTTACACATTTTTACCAGTTAAATTAATAATTGCATAATTGAAATTATGGTGTGATCACCATTATGATATTCAAATTGCATTTAAGTATTATTTACAAATTTTTTGTCATTTTAGTTTCATCAAAAAGGGATATTAATGTTTCTTTCGTATGAAAAAAGTAGTTGATCTTATAAATGAAAATATGTAAGTACTTACTTAAACATATGAATGCTTATTAAAGAATAAGTTTATTAAACCGCTTATGAATTAGAATCTTAAATGAAATATTACTTTTGTGTTTGTGAATATCTTCATTATTATGAGAACTACTATATTTTAATACCATTTATAACCTATTTTATTTATCAATTGATAGTATTCAATTATAATATAAATTGTATGAAAATAGTTAAGTATGTTAATAAATAATTTATCAACTAAAAATAATTAGAGAAAATGTTATGTTATTTTTCATTAGTAGGTCTCAAAAAAAATTATTAGAGTAAATTGAGATTAGAATTTTTGTTTTAAATATCAATTATAAATCAAATATTAATTCATAAGAATAGAAATAATTGGATTTTAATATAGTATACACTAATTGCATACTCTATATTTAATTAGATATTAGATAAATAAAAGATTAAATTATACTTGTAACAATTTATGGATAAATTAAATCAAACCACTTTCATATTCCTAAAATTTGGATTAACATAATATATTGTTAGATGCAAATCTTAATATATAATTATGGAGAAATGAAGATATATTGAAAAGAGTGTTAATTTATCATATTATAATTCTAGAAATTAATTATTTATACATAATAACAATTAAAGAGAAAATTTTAATTTGAATTAAGTTGGAATTAATTATAAAGTTTAAGAAATTCCATGAACTTTATATAAGATATTTGAGTTTGTTAAGATGAAATTCTAATTATGTAAATAAAGTTAGACTTTAGTTATAATTTAAAATATAATTTCATCCTACTCTTTGTTCATAAAAAGTGGAAGATACTATATGAGCTAATAATTTCATTGTAACCCACTCTTAAGATTTATAGTTATCTACTGAACTAATGGAAGTTCCAATTAATGTTTTAATGATAACAAAACATAATTACTACTAATGTGTTTATTATTTTGATGAAAATAAATATTAAAACAAAATGAAGTCATAAACTCAAAAACATAGTGTATGAAGTTCAACAAGAGAAGTTGAAGTTTACAACAGACAAACTGAAGATCAAAATAAGAACAAAAGAAGATCAAGGTTCATCAAGGCCATTTTGCATTATGTATTATTATTTTTAATCTCACTTTGTTAATTTCATGATCTAAAAGGTTCATTATGCATAAACATTTCATTTTACTTCATTACATGAATCTTTTCATTCATAAACATATATTGCAGCTTTTGGTTTTTTATATAAAATCATTGTGGTCTTTTAAACAAGCTTTGAGAAATATTTTGGGAAGTTTTCAACTCATATTCGCATTAATCAAATTGATTTTCATTTGAAAGTGTCATAATCATGATTTTAGGATGGTTGGTCGAGTTATATAGGTTAATGGACGATCAATATAAGTTAAAGTTATTAAAACTAATGTACTGTGAGTTCGTAACAATATTGGTTGATGTATTGGTCGACCAATGTGTCATATTGGTTGACTAATATATGTAATGGTCGATCAATGTCTAACAACTAGTGAATCTGGTGCTATAAATGCATATTAGTCACAAGTGCATTGTGTATAGCCATTATAATGGCTAGTTCTTGGTTCTAATGACCTATTTTAGGTCTCAAAATATTATAAATATGTGTTTTCTCGTTTTTTTCACATCAAGAAGGTTTTGAGTATTGTATAAACATATTTCAAAAGGTTTTTTAATGACTTGAGCATCATTGTCTAATATTTGTATAAGCCAGCCAATTGTGTTATCAAGTGACAAAGTGAGACATTTTTTAGTTATAATCTTTTATTGGGGTGCTAGATAATGCAATTAGGAGTGTTCTAAATAGGATTTAGGGTCCTTTTCACCTTAGAAGAAGATTGTAAGAAGGGTTGCTCTTCACTGAGAAAAATTGTACAAAGGTTTTTCTTTAACTGGAAAGATGAATTATAATGGAATTCCAAGAAGAGTCTTAAGAGTGGATATAAGTAAGGGTTATTTGTCGAACAACTATAAATCAGTTTGAATTCTGTCTTTTTATCCTTTTTAAATTATTGTTCAATTATTTGATTAATATATATTAAGCAATTTCCTCATACTTATTTATATTACTTGTTGTTAATTGAATATATTGGTTAAAAAATTGTTGAATTTTGGAAACATTTAATTCATGGTCCCCTCATAGGTGCCATTAGGGATTAACAAGTGGTATTATAGTGGGTCTATTAGGCTAGTATTTCTAATGAAATCTTATAAAAATGATCTTAATGGAATATTTAGGAGCATTATCATCATGTTGAACCTCGTTCCCGGAGCCCAAGATATTAGACCTCATTCCCAGAGCCCAACTATCTGGAGTCAAAAAGCATGAGCGGGTTTCCTTGTAGGGTTATTTCAATAACCCTCACTTCCTTTAGATCAATCTTTTTGAATTCAACACCGAAGGCTATCAATTTTTGTGTAAAGGTAGAAAAACGTGTTAAAAATCTATCGCTTTAAGAATTACTTCATTTGGAAGTCAGATGAAGAAGTTATAACCAAAAGAATCCAACATGTTTATATCCTAAATCATTTTGTACCTGCATAAGCGCAATTGCCATAACTTTTGCTACAGATGTTGGATTAATGTCGTTTTTAGATGGCTTGAAAGAGTACTTCTAGATCTACAACTTTCATGAAGACTCTAAAGTGAAATTCTATCATTTGGATAAGTCGCAGACCGTGTGAATGTACACGGTCAGATCGTGTGACTTTCTGGCTTGACAGTTTTTCAGCATCAGGAATTACGCAACCTGTGTGAATTTACACGGCAGACCGTGTAACCTTTGGGTGAAACGAAAATTTTCACCCTCCAAGACCCCTCCAATGGATCCTACGTCCATTCTAACATCCCCTTTCCTCATAATGTCCTCCAATTCCACCCTTCTAGTGCACAAATCACTTCATATCCATATAACTACTTAACTAATAAATACATCTCATTATTTCTTAAATCTCAACTCCAATAATTCATCACATACAAGCTTTCCAACTCCAACATGCTATTCTAACAATAGTAACAATTGGAAATCTCAACTAAGGATAAGCACATCCATCATCTTTAAAGAAACATAGTCATACAAAAAGAAATTTCTCAAGTTCTCATTCTCATTTCTAAACACAATGAATGTTTGAACAAGTTTTACTTACATATCAACATACACATCGAACTTAATACAAATATAAAAGAATGCTCATGTTTGATATACCTATAAAGCTATCCAAATTAGTCACTAACTTAGTATAAAAGACTCCTAGCTATCTTGGAGTTCCAAATGCCTTGCAAGGATTGTTACTCTTCTTGGTCTGCACTTGATGAGGGAAAATTATGGGTTGAGCTACACAACTCAGTGACTAATATATTTATAGCCATTAGTGATGAGCCATACAATCAAACATATATGCGAATATTCATATAAGCTTTCTCATCTTATCCTAATCTAGCATTGTAAGTTCTATAATCACAATTCTAGTTCATAACTCAAAATTCAATGCATCATCACTTAAAACAAATTGGATGAGATTTTGCATTAAGGATAAGACTCAACTTCATCATATCTTAACACATCACAATGAAAATGCACACATAATTAGCTCGAGGGTTTCGTGGAACAAAATAAAGAAACCGAAGTTTACTCTGTGAACATAACAAGTCCACTTTTCGAATCTCGTGGGTCACAAGCAGGCAGCCAGGAGAAGGCTTTATGTTGACGCGCATGTGACTACGAAACAGTTCCTCTCTTGTCCAAACACAATCAAATCTCATGCTCAATTCAATCATTTACAATTTCATATTCTCATGCTTTTTCTTCTTTCCATTCAATCAAAATGTCGTGATACATTTCCAAGTCATAGCATGATCATACGCACAATTCAATTGTTATGAAATGTCATACATTATAATGTAATTTACACATCGTAACATTTCAACGCAAGCCATTTCAACACAAAATACACATACAAACGTTTTGCTTATTACACAATAACTACAAATAAATTACCCACCTTATAACTCTTGAAAATCCAAACTCAATTTGTGCCCTTCCTCTTGCTCTTAGGTAGGTTGTTCTTGATTTCATAAAACAACCCAATTTTCCATTCAATTCCAATTCAATAAAAAAAACCCTAAAACTTCAAAATCCCAACAAATGAAATCAACATAAATCAATCTCAAACCTATCCTACCCATAGTCCATCTAGGTTAGAAAACCCAAAACCTAGCTTAGAAACCCTAAAATCAAATGGGTTTCTTTAAACCATCTTCTTTCTCCATTCATTCCTAATACAAAAACTCATTTTTCTCTTTCTAACTCCTTCTCTAGCAAAGAAAGAAGAAAATGAAGCTTACCTTAGACAAATCTTCTTCCTTCTTCTTCTTCTTTCCTTTTTCTTTTGCACTCTCTCACGAACTATCTCTCTTTTCCTCTTCTTTCACGTTTTTTATTCTCTCTTTGGCTTCTCACGAAACTGCTTTCTTCTCTCCACGTTTCCCCCTTCTTCTTCTTATTTCAAGACCATAATTTAATTTCCTTTCCCCATTATGCCCCTCATTTAAGTAGTCTTTCCATAATTACCCTTCTCATGTCTTTATAACTAATATCTTATACTTCTAACTCCTTGACTAATGATCATGGAAAAATTTAAGGAATTTGATAATACTTCCTTCTAAAAAAATTATTCCTCATTGTCTTAATTTTCTAATGATAACAAAATCATTCAATTTGGTTTGGAAATCTGAAGGTTATATCCCAAACATTTCCAAACTATTCTTATACTGAAACAATAATCTATGCTCAATGTCCATCTAAAAATTGAAATTCTTAGAGATTGAGTTAGAACTCAATTTCATCAGATAATTTGTAGCCCTATTTCTCTAGAACTAGAGAAAAAAGTTATGGCTAAAACACCAAAGCATACTCAATGAACATGTTCTAGCTACATTTTCCAACTTTAACTTCCAACATTTCATATATAACTTATCTTGTATCTAAACCATCTTTTCTATTTGATTTCAAATTCAAGAATTCTCCTTTTCTCTACACATGAATAATCGCCAAAAATTTCTCATTTAATAGAAAAGTTCAGGGTCTAATAAATGGTCACCATGTTGAGTCTATGATAATCAATGCACATGCGCCATGTCCCATCCTTCTTCTTAAAAAATAAAATTGGTGCTCCCCATGATGATGAACTCGGCCTTATGTGCCCCTTCTCTAGCAGTTTCTCCAACTATTTTCCAAGCTCCTTTAGTTCAGTTGGGGTCATCCTATACGGCGGTATAGAAATGGGTGCCGTTCTAGGAATCAAGTCGATAGCAAACTCGATTTCCCTTACCGGTGGCAAACCAGGTAAGTCCTCTGGGAACACATCTAGAAATTTCCTCACTACTAGAAAATCCCCTAACTTTCCTTCATTCACTTCAGTGTCCACAACATATGTCAAGAAGGCTTCACACCATTTTTCCATCATCCTGCCAGCTAACATGGTCGAAATAAGTCTTAACGATGGTATTCTCCTGTCTCCTCGAAAAGTCCACCTCAGTGACTAGCCTGGTCCCCACTATTTCTGCTCTCTTGGGAGCTTGCAACTGTGACCCCTCTTATTTTGTTGCTTGGGGACAATCCCGAATCATGTGTTCCTTATCTTCGCATCAGAATCATGCTCTAAGCAACTTGAAGAACACTCCTTTATGAATCTTCCCAAAATTCTCACATTGAGGATTTGTATATTTGCTCCTCCCTGTCTTTCCTGTGCTTCCCACATTTGAGGCTTGCCCTGAAACTGCCTTTTCCTGTTTGTTCTTGGTAGGTCCACTACTTTCCACTTCACTCTGAGTATGGTAACTCCTTGTACCCCTCTTAGACTTTGGAGCACTCATCCCCATCTTAGTAGACTACTCCCTGTTCTTCCTCTTCTTGCTCACTTCATTCTTTATATTTTCCAAATTTTCAGCTTGGAGTGCAGCATCCACTAATTGCTGGTATTCACAGAAATTTTGGATCAAGACTTTCTCCTTGATCCCTAAATGCAGTCCTCCCTCAAACTTGCGGAACTTATCATTTTCATTGGCAATAATGTTGGCCACATATCGTGACAGCTAGGTGAACTTCAGCTCATATTCACTCACACTCATGTCCCTCTGTGTGAGATTTAGGAACTCCCTAGCCTTCTCTTAGACATAGACCCTCGAGAAGTATTTCCTCCAAAAAGCCTCTCCATGACAACACCAGAGGTATATCCTGATTGTAGGTCACTGATTCCCACCAAGGAAGTGCATCCCCCTGTAGCAAGCTCACTGCATAATCTAACTTCTCCTTATTAGAGAACTTCATTTGAATCAAGACCCTCTCTATCCTCTTCAACCATGCTTTAGCCTCTTCGGAATTTGTAGTCCCATTGAAATCTATAACTCCATACTTGCGAAGCTTATCATATTGCTCAGTCCTCTCCACTGGAGCTAGCACCTGAATTTGTGACCCTTGGCCCATGGCATAAGTGAAAGCTTGAATGAAGGCTTGAAAGAATCGCAGGTCCATAGTAGGCATAGGAGGAGACGGTGGAGGCACCTCATGTTGCACACTAGATGCCTCAGGATCTGGAGCAGAATATGTCCTGGTATCTTGCGAGACATAAGATTCATCCGTGCTCCCTTGGCGAGAGCTAGATTAAGTCACAACTCCTTAAGTTCTCTTTCGAGGCAACATAATCACTTCTTCAATTTAAAACATTCAAGACCTTTAGTTCATGTTTCATGTAAAACAACTTCAAATCATGTAAAACAATTTAAATCATATAAAAGAATTTCAAATCTTGTAAAACAATTCGAAACAATGTAAGTTATTTCATGATAAAACAATGCAAGTTCATTTCATGTCTTAGACTACCCACTTCATGCCTAGGATGCTCCTAAACCTAGTCACAAAGTTGGACCTAAACCTAGTCACAAACTTGGACCTAAACCTAGTTACAAACTTGGACCTAAACCTATTCGCAAACTTGGACCTAAACCTAGTCGCAAACTTGGACCTAAACCTAGTCGCTCTGATACCATAAGTATTGGGCACCCTGCTCTCATGAGTCACGGGCCCGACGTCCTAAGTGACATCTGACCGCGTATCCTACAAGGGTGGTGTGCCCCCACTAGGATAAAAATCAAAACAATTCACTTGTCCTATTTTTGAAACCCAACTCTTGGTCATAATTACTGAACTTATTCCAATGAACTCTCCTTAACCATCATCGATTCTTCTTCTTGCTTTGATACCATAAGTGTTGGGTCCCGTTTCCAAACGAATTTTGGGAAATCCCAAACTAGAATTTCATTTTGACTTGTTCCGAACATTTGTGTCTTTATTTATCTAGTTTATTTAGAGACAAGAATCATCACATTTGGAGATCCCATAACAAAGTTATGGCTGAAAGGCTCGAGCAAGGTCTTGACCTCAATCATATTGCACTTGCCTTGGGTTAATTATCATAACTGTCATATGGGATATCAGATTAAGATCATCTTAGGATGTTTTGATAGAAGACTTCAAGATCTACAACTTTCATTAAAACCTCGAAGACAGATTCTATCGTCTGAAAGGTCAAAAATGGACCAGATGATAGCAAGAAGCAGACGAAGCAAAAATCAGACGAAGCAAAAAGCAGACGATGTAAAAAGCAGATGATAGCAAGAAGCAGACGAAGCAAAAAGTAGACGAAGCAAAAAGTAGACGATCAAAGTCAACTTAAGACGATGCAACTCTTAAGACGAAGCAGAGTCAACTTAAGACAAAGCAAAGTCAATTTAAGACGATGCAACTCATAAGATAAAGCGGAGTTAACTTAAGACGAAGCAAAGTCAACTTAAGACGATGCAACTCTTAAGACAAAGCGGAGCCAACTTAAGATGAAGCAAAGTTAACTTAAGACTATACAACTCTTAAGACGAAGCGGAGTCAACTTAAGATGAAGCAAAGTCAACTTAAGACGATGCAACTCTTAAGACAAAACAGAGTCAACTTAAGACGAAGCAAAGTCAACTTAAAATGATATGACATCATCACAGATGATATGACGTCATCACAGACGATATATCCTTATAGATGATATGACATTATCACAGACGATGTGATGTCATCACAGATTATACGTCCTTATAGACGATACATCCTTATTGACGATACAATCTTACAGAAGTTATGACGTCATCATAGATGATGTAACATCATCACAGACGATATTACTTGATACTCCTAAGCATCTCCCCTTCTAAGGACCATAACTTTGAACTCCGATGTCAAAAAATTTTCTACTATAAACCATTGGAAAGTTAGAAGAAAGACCTACAACTTTCTAGAAAGCACATTTGCCTGAATTAGCCTAGGTTAATCCAGATCTTCCCCTAACTTCCAAACATGAACCTTTTCCTTATGCAAACTTAGAAATGCAATGTATAAACTTGAGAGGAAGTTATGATAAAAATGCAATCTTATTCTATTTGCAGCAAAAGATACGAGTTTTACAAAGCTTTAATGGGCATTTCAAGCAGCAAATACATTAACATCTCAAAATCTCAAAATACAAAAGATACATGAATCATGAGTTGCTCAAAATGCAACTAAAGCCTTGCTTTACAAGATTTGTTTCAAATACAAAAGAATCAAAGATTGGAGTGATGTCTTGACCCTTGACTACTCGATAACTTACTCATCACCTAGATTTAGGGGAGGAGAATTGGGGGTGAGCTAAAAGCCCGTGGGTATCAATTTTATAATTGGTAACAAGCAAACCATTTATAAAGTCATTTTCAATGCAGAAAACTCACGTTTATGCAAAATTTGTATGCATCATTCTTATCAACTTATCAAAATAGTTTGGGTATACCTATAAACATAACGCATTACACATTTTCACATAATGGTTTTGTGTAGCCGTAAACTTGATAGAGTCCATGAAGGAGCTTTGTGCCACTAGCAGGTAGGCAAGAGAAGCCTATAACTTGGTTAACACGCACGTGACATTCTTGAGGGACTACCACAAACCCACATAACACATATTTCATGAACTGAAAATAGCTTTCCCCAAATGGCACATTTTTACAAAACTTGTGTTTCATGAGCATAAAATATTTCATATGCATTTCCAAAACTTGATTTCTTAAACTTGCTATTCTTTTAAAAATCATTTCCATCATTTAATTCATCACAATTAACATCATTCATAGACAACCATATAGCACAATCTTAAAACATTTAAAAAGCAATAAATGCACATGAATAAGGTAGTTGAAAAATCATTTCTTATCATTTCTTGAAAGAAACTTTATTAGCTCATTACTTAATTATAAAAGTGCAACCCACCTTGAATTTACTTGCTTATAACTTGCTCAAATATGCCTCTCCTCTTGCTTCTCTCGTCTTTCTTGATTCCCTTTTCATAGACAAAAATCTCAAGTTCAAATGGGTTAGAAAATTAAAGATCCGCAAAGTACATTTACTAAAATTGCTCCTAAAGTACCTAAACCCATGCATTTTATAAGCTCATTGAACTAAAACCCTTCCAAAATACAAAGTATTAAAAATGCTCTTACCTTAATCTTCACCACATGAAGAAATGTTTAGTTTAAAAGAAAGCTCTTGTTTTCCTCTACCTTTTTCTCTTCTTGCATAACCTCAAAATCACTCTTTAAGACTAAAAAAAATCAAAACTTACCATAACTCTCATCTTTCTCATCTTTTTCTCTTTTCTCGTGCTTCGCTCTTCTCTCTTTTCTTCAATCACGTTTTTGGCTTCTTAAATGCAAGTCAACAATTTCCTCTTCCAATTTTGCCCCTCCTTCAATGCCTTAAGGTTTCTAAACTTATGTGACTCACCAAATTTGCCCTTTCTCACTCTTACTACTTTAATACTTCAATTCCCTTAACTTATGTCATATTATCTCACCCACATTAACATGCTAAATAATTCAAACATACATTAATTTGGTAAGACCCCAAAATTAGTCTAATCATGCTTATTTACTATTCAAAATTCAAGGGCTAACACCACATGCTTGATATTGTTATTGATGATGCATGCTCTGATTTTGAACTAAAAAATGTTTACTCTAACTCTGCTCTGTACTTATTGAACCATCTGATTGCCACTGATGACCCTTTGGGAGAAACGTTTTCCGTTACTATTCAGGTGAATCTGTAATTGAGGAGGTTGACACTAATATGGAAAATGGTGAAGATGTCCTAACCTAGCATGGCTATCCGTCGAAGGTTCACCAAAAGAATGAGAAACCTCTATAATCATCAGGTTGTTTCTCTCCTTCACCTGTTTACTTACTTTTGCTCTATGGTTGAGTATGACATTGTGGATGCATTAGTTTGTTGAATAAGTGTGGGGGAAAAACTATGTCAGTAGGACACTAGTTTAACTGTTAGTTTAAGCGGATTTTCAATTCAATAATTCCGATGCTAGCTTTGTCTCCTGTTTTATGTTTTCTGTGTTTTTTCGGCCTGATACATGACACATCTCCAAGTTTAAGGAAATTAATGTGATTAAATGTGTTGCACTTTATTTTTTGAGCTTATCTAGTGCCTGATGACTTTGTCTATGAACTTCAAATGTACTGAGTATCCAGCTTGTGTCTTTAGTGTGTTTGTGAGTCATTTTTCCTCATTTCTGTCTTCACCTTGTTTTCCTTTCGAGTAAACTTCACCGTGGCGTGAAGCCCACGTTGTCGCGGCAAAGTTCCCTTGTTTCCTTCATGTTACTCTAGGGAAGAATATGAGTCATTTCTTTCTATTCCTCTCAGGTTTATTTCGTTGCGGCGTGTATCCTATATCAGCGCAGCAAAACATCAATATTTCTGTTTTCATGACTAGGGTGGAGTTCGTCGTAGCAAACATTTAATCTGGTCAAATCAGAATTACCTTTTTACCCCTATTTTCTCTTAACATTTTGTATTCCCTCTGCCCCTTTTTGTCATTTCACACTTAAACCCTATATAAACCACCCCCCCCCCCCCCCCCCCCCTCCCCCCCCTC
>JANVCL010000005.1:31151488-31164793 GCA_026546855.1 Erythroxylum incrassatum | reverse complement strand
CAATACACACACAAGGGTTTTTTCATTGCACAATAGCTATAAATAAATTACCCACCTTATAACTCTTGAAAATCCAAACTCAATTTGGCCCTTCCTCTTGCTCTTGGGTAGGTTGTCCTTGATTTCCTAACACAACCAAAATTTTCATTCAATTCCAATTCAAATGGAAATCTCCCAAATTTCCATAATCACAACAAAATGGAGTTAACACAAATCAAGTTCAAACTTAACCTACCTATGGTCTATATAGGTTAGAAAACCCAAAACCTAGCTTAGAAACCCTAAAAATAAAATGGATTTTTTAAATCATCTTCTTCCAATCCAACACTCATTCTCTACACAAAACACTTTATCTCTCTACTCCTTCTTTACCAAAGCAAAAAGAAGAAATAAACTTACCTTGACAAGATGATTTCTCTTTTGTTTCTTCTTTTCTCTTCTTCCTTCGAAGCTTCCCACGTTTTTCTCCTTCTTCTCTCTATTTCATGTTTTTTCACTCTTCTCTTCTTACTCCCACGATTCTCTTCTTTCCTTCTTAATTTTCAAGACAACTTAATGTCCTTGTTCTTCCAATTATGCCCCTCACTTACATAGCCTTTCCAATTTTGGCCCTTCTTCATTTATTTTGTTTCTAACCCTTTAATCCACTTAACACCACATTAATACTAACTAAGTCCCAATCTTTCCATCAAATTTTCAATCTTTATTCATACCTACTAAATTAATGACTCAATTATAAAAATAAATAAAAAAATAATTAAACCAACAAATAAACATAACTAAATAATTAAACAATTAATAAGTAATTTAGAAAAAAATTCAAGATCCAACAATCATCATCATTCAACCAAGGGAAATCTTATGGAGGCGTTTAAGAGTCAAGGGGGTTCCTATGACCTATATGCAAACTATTAGGGGTGTGTAATAAAGGAGTTAAAACTAGATTAAGGATGATGGGAGGAGATACAAATAATTTTTCTATAGATATTAGGCAACACCAAGGCTCTTTTTTTAGCCCCCTTTCTATTTACAATAGTGATTGATTAACTCAATAAAAATATCCAAGAGGATGTGCCTTGGTGTATGTTGTTTGCTGATGACATTATTTTAGTGGATGAGATAAAAGAGGATATCAATTCCAAGCTTAAACTTTGGAGGGATACGTTAAAGTCGAAGGGCGTTAGATTGAGTGGGATTAAGACTGAGTACATGGAGTGTAATTTTTCTAGATATATGGCGGTTATCAATGTGGAGGTAAAGATTAGTTTAGAAGTTATACTACAAAATGAGTGTTTTAAGTATCTAGGATCTATTATCCAGAGCAACAGAGAGATCGATGAGGACATAGTTCACTAGATCACATCATAATGACTTAAATGGAGAAATACATTAGGAGTTTTGTGTGACAAGAAGATACTATTAAAGCTTTAAGGAAAAAATTTATCATTTAGCAATTAGGTCAGCATGCTTTATTAGGCAGGGTGTTGGCCTATCAAATAAGTGCATAGTCATAAGCTAATGGTAAAGATGCAGATGCTTAGTTAGATGTGCAACCTTACTATAAGAGATAAGGTTAGGAATGTAATGGTAAGAGAAAAATTAAAGATGGCTAATATTATTGACAAATTAAGAGAGACAAGACTTAGGTGGTTTAGATATATTAAGAGGAGACACCCAGATGCTCTAGTGAGAAGGTGCAAGAAGATAATAATTAGAGACTGGAAGAGGAAAAAAGGGAGGCCTAAGAAGAATTGGAAAGAGGTGATCAAGAATGATATGACAATGTTGGAACTTATCTAGGACATGACCCACAATAGAAATCTTTAGTGTAGTAGGATTTAAAAGCTCTCCTGAGACAACCAAGGGAGGTCTCCTTTGAGAGTTAAGATGCGTCATGCGCTTGGGTAAATGAGGGCTCATCGAAGTGAAGGTAGGAAAAACAAAAGCATTATTTTCAGAGAAGTCCTGTTAAGGGAAACATATAGGTTATATAGGGGCTATATGGAGACTTATTGGTTAAATACACAAACATAGGGCAAACATAAGTTGATGTTCATAAAACATAAGGAATACATGGAGTAGTATGGTATCGTGTTGTTTTAAATAAACACTGAAAGAAATAAAGACAACATGGAACCAACATGGTTAGAATATGGACTAAAGTTAGCATCATGTTAGTTAGATTTCACACTTCACTTATGTACTATACTGAATATGGGCTATATATGTTGAGGTGTTAGTATTCATGATGGCTATATGGTACAACATTACATCTATGTTTATAAGAGAGCTTATTTGTTTTTATAGTTAATAGGAGCACAAACATAACATATCACCTTGTTTATTTCACATTATGCATATAAGGGATTAGATTTTACCTGGTCTAAGATAGAGGTGTGTCTTATATATGTTCTCGTATTTAAAATTGGCTAGGAAAAATGAGGTCTACATAAGAACATGTTAGTTTTATATTTCACAATGTTATTCAGTACTTCTATAGCCAACAAAAACATAGGGCTAACACATGAGAGTGTTCACAAACATGAGATGTACATAGGAATTGGTTCTCTACTGTGTTTATTCTTGACTTCTCAAACAATATGGTGCACTCTAACATGAGACTAAAATGTTACCATGTTAGGTACCATGATGTATGTTATCTTACAAAATCATATTGTACTAATCCGAAAACAAATAATCATGAGGAAATAGTCAAAATTAATCAAAATTTATTTCAATATATGAGTTTAAAAATAGTAAAACTTAAGGCATTAGCTTAAAGTACCAAAGTGAAAATATAGATGCTAAAAGTATTACTAAATAAAACAAATTAAAATGAACACACCTAAATCATTGAGTTGCTTTCCACCAAGTGCTTCTTTATGGTTATTTTATTTGGACATCTCCTCAAGCCTTTCACTCATCTGATATCTATAATTAGAGGTTTGCTTCTACTTGTCTTCTCAAACAGGCATTCATTAGACTTCAAATATGTCACATGATATAGTAAAGTAAAGATATATGACATCAAATTAATATTACCTATTAAATCTACTAATACCTTTTTAATATACAACCGATCAAAATAGTAAGGAATAATGAAACTTAATTTATCTAGGGTAATTTTTTATTTAAGATATAGGAGCACACTTCATATAAGGTAACCATTGATACCTCCTCCATTACATTCTTCTTTATGTTCCTTTATTGGACAAGACCATAATATATGAGGATGTGTTAGTTTCTTATTAATCTTGCAAAAAAACTCATCTCAAAATATAATGTGATATTATTAAACATTAGGAGTAATAGGGTATCATATTGGTACTGTGTTTTGAGTCCTTTACCTAAGCTCATATCAAAACTTCTCCAAATTGACTTAAATCTTCTCGAATTCATTTATTTTTCTATTCGGGATTGAAACAAGACCTAAAACCATATATAAGTCATTTTAATTACTAAGTACATTTTTAAATATTAAAACACAAGCATAATGCTCTCTAGATTCATGTTAAATTTATAATTAACTAGCATTTATTAGTAGCATCTTACATCTCCAATCAATATGTAATGTCACCAAACATCATATTCATGTGTTCATCAATAACTCCTCGATATCCTTCTTATTTATGTTCCTTTGTTAAATATGGTTAAAACACAAAGATGTGTTAGTGTATTAGTCATGCAAAAAAAAATTGCCTAAGATCATAATATGACATGATTAAACACAAGGAGCAATAGGATACCATATGGTGTCTTTTGAGTTCTTTACCTAAACTTATGTCAATGCTAATCCATATCGACTCAAATCTTCTTGAATTCATTTATCTTCCTTTTAAGGAATAAAATAGGACCTAAAACCATATAGAAGTCATTTTAAGTACCAACAACATTAAAAACTATTGAAAAACGAGCATAATGCTCTCTACATTCATGCTAAAATTATTGTCAATTAGCATTTATCAGTAGTTCCTTACATTTTCCAATTAATATGTAATGTCACCAAGCATCATATTCATGCATTTACGAAGTTACTGCATTGCCAGTAGCTTATACTATCATTCATCCTTCCCTCTTCAACTATCTTTTGATTAGATATACTTCAACCTTCAAAAGAATGTTGGTAATAACCTCACAACGCTTCATCATATGTTTCTCTTATTTAATTTTACTTAATTAATTCATGTTTTCCTCTAAATTTTTTACTTTTATATACCAATTATACTCACACTCTTTTCTTCTACCACTTGTTTTTACTTTTGATTCTTTATTAAACTAACGAAAAAAATAAAGAATATTTAATCAATCTCAAATCTTAATAGAGGCAAGGACAAGTAAGAAGTCAAAAATTAAAACAAAATAAAATGAATGAAGACATTATGAGTATTAGGGATTATATTATAGAGTTTACTCATATTTATATATGGATAACAATCCCAAATTTCATGCAAGTTAGGAATATTTGCAGCAAGATTGACAATTGTTATTAGAATGAAATCATACCTTTTCAGAATAAGTTAGGATATTATAATATAAAAATACTATGCTTTTAACAATTATTGATTAAATTTTCTCCCTTTTCATAGGAACATTCTGTGTTTCCTTATTTATATACTATAAAATATATTGAAAAAAAGGAAGATAAAAAGAATAACATCTAAAAGAAATAAAGGAAAAAATTAATAGACGTAAGAACAAGAAGAATGTATGAAGAAAATAAAGAAGGAATCAAGAAACAAGTGAAAAAGGAAAACAAATAAGAATAACTAAAAGATAGATATAACTTCAGTTTAAAACCAACTTTGATATCTAACTAATATAGACCCCTAGGATGGAACCTTGGAACTTAATATACTTAATTTACAATCAAACCCTAAGGAAGCTAAAAGTAGATTAAGAGAATAACCATGAACCAATGGTATAAATAATTTTGATTCGAATATTATGAAAAACTAGAACCAAGATTATAAGAAAGTTTGATCATTATAATTAAATGGCTTGATAATTTTGAAGATTATTTAAAGAACCCAAGAAAAATCTCTCATAATTACATTAATGATCAAAGGTAATTGTCTATAATTGAAAGAAAAATCCCCTAAACACTAAAGCACAAAACTAGGGTTTTTTAGACTTAAAATAAAAATAGTGTTTTGACTAACATGGTATGGCTAAGATTATGGGCTAGTCTGTGTTAACTATGGAAACTTTTAATGTCATCGGCCTAATTAGAGGATCAATTTCTAATGATGGTATGTTTATTTCAAGACTTGCTAAAGGCATCTAGATGACAAATACGACTGTCACTATCTATACGTAGATTTTTTTTGCCATACTGGGCAGTTGAAGTGAAGAGCTCTAATTAAGCAAATTGACTTAGGAAAAGGTGTAAGCATGTATGCAACATATCTATATTTGGTGATTGTGGATCTTTCTGTATCTCTAGTAGGTTAGGCATAACCTGAAACATGCTTATAGGTGTAAATCGTACATCTCTTTATAACTTTACAAATTTGTACATAGGCTAGGAAAAGTCTATAAGTGTAAATTGTGGATTTGTCTATAGGGTCTTAAGATAGACACAGTCTAAGTCATGCTCATATTATTGGATATTATGTCTTACCATCAAATTACCTAGCAAAGTTATACAAGTTAATATATAACTATAGTAGAGGCCAGGTTCACATCCAACTATTCTCCAAACTTGAATCAAGCTAATCAATGCTTACCTTTTAATTTGGTTTGACTTCAAATGCATAGACATTTCTCTTACCATACCATTAAGTATGTCTTGAAGTATTTTCTTCCTTGCTTTCATACTTGGTCCATTTAGCTAATTCAAAGGATAAAGCCAACTTAATTCCCATCAAAGACTTTCCTTCTAACAAAAGGTATATCAAGCTGAAATCTTAATTGAATGCAGGTAATTAACTAGTCATTCCTAGCTAGAAACTAGTTGTTATAACACCAGTTTAAGTGTCTAACAACTATTTAAGTTAGTTTTAGGTATAAATAAACTATAATTAAGTTTTGAGTTAAATATTTGACATAAGAGAGAGTTGTTAAGACCTTTGAGAGGTTAGAGAGTACATATGTGCATTTTATAACATATATATACTAAGTCATATTTCAATAGTATGAACAAAAAAAGGGAGGTTTAAAGTTGTGTATGGTTATGCTATTGTAATAATTAGCAAGAATTGCTTAGGTAATATATTGTGAGGGTTTCTCTTAACCTTAACATAGTTTGGACTATTCACTAACTGAACATTATACATTAGTTGCACTATTTATTGACCGAATGCACTAATTGTTTAGTTAGCGAGAGAGCTAAATTTAACTAATCGATGGTGGATTTAAAAAGTTACCAATATGAGACTTTATGATTAACTAGCTGAATGTAGGTAATTAATTAGTCGATCTTGCTTAAAACTAGTTATTATAAGGCTAGTTTGTGCATCTAATTACCATTTAAGCTAGTTTTCATTATTAATAGATAATAATTAAGTTATGAATTAAAACTTTGGCATAATAGAGAGTTGTTAAGAGCTTTGATAAGCTAAACAGTATATATGTACATTACATGATATATATTGCGTCGTCTTAATTTGTTGGCGTGAATAAGAAAATAAGGTTTTAAATTCTATATAGTTGTAGCAAAGTAGCCATCGAAATAATTGCTTTGTAAACACATTCTGATCATTTTGACTTAAAAAAAGATTTATAAAGGGTTTCTCTTCACCCGTAGTAAAGACAATTGCAAGGGTTTCTCTTTATCCATGACAATGAAGATGTATGAAAGGTTCCTCTTTACCGTTAAAAAAAAATATATTAAATACTCAAATGGAACGTAAGGAGTAGATCTAGGTCAAAGATTGTTTGGTCCAACTCTTAGAAATTAATTTTGTAACTCTTTCTTTTTGTATTTGATTTATGATGTCATATATGAAATGAACATAATTATTCATTATAATAGTAATTCATTCATTATTTGCCAGATAGGAAAAAAAGTATAAAATTTCACTTCCTCCTTGTGTACAAGGATTAATATGTTTTAAATATTATGAAAACATAACAATTACTATATAAGATACTGTAGAGATCTTAAGTCAATTTGATCACTGATAAAATTATGACAATAGGATTTTATATGAGAACACAATTAATGTTTCATAAGAAATTCTTGTGCAGGTTAGTACTGTAAAATTGTTTCTTTAATAAAGAGTCACATATTTGTTTAAGTATTTTTATATTTTATTTTACAATATCAACTATTTTTTAAAAGAAAGAAATATTACATATGTTAATCTTTTTTATTTTTTATTTTTTATAGACCAATAACTAAAAAATTAGAGATATTACATTAAGTATAATACAAATCTCATAATTATAATTTCGTTATAACTTTATTTACAAAATATAATCATTTCATGGACTTTATCTATCTAATTAATTAAACAAACATATATAACGAGATTAATATTACAAATGTACTTAACAAAATTGACTGTAAGATTTAAATCAACCTCAAAACACATTTCAATAAGCAAATCTTCGTGCCAACCACGTGGTTCACGTTTAGGAATTAGAAACAAAAATCGACGTGATGGCTCCACCAGGAAGGACCACACGCATGTAAAGGCGTCCAATTGTAGTTGGAACATTATCCTATCATTGTTTTCTGTATCTTGGGTTGGGTTGGTGTCACATATAATAGTACTATCAATGTGCATCTCATAGATCATAATGGAAAGCTACTTCTGCTACGCATAATTCAGGTCGATGTGGAATTTAACGTGTTCAAACACGATGGAGGGAAGCCAATTCGCCTACCAGCATAATGCTAAATATACGTAAGGAATTGAGTTCTTATAGAATTGGTAAGTTTATCGGTATCAGTCACAGTCAAAACTTGTTCAGACAGACAATTAATCCGTCTGAGGACGATAAATACTGTTGTATGTGTGGTTCAGACTCAAGAAATATGACCACAATAAGAGAGGAAAATATTGTGGCTAGGCAGTTATACGTGGTTACAGGTTTAGGAAAAAGAATGAATGGTAGGTGTGTGCGTGTGGGAAACTTACTTTCATATGTTGGTTACTTATTGGGGGATAACGTGAAATCACCGACTGACTTGCTCAAAATTGATTCATAAAGTTATTAATCAATCAATTATGTGAGCGAATAGGGAAAGTGTTTTATATGAATGGAAGTGTTCATAATTGGTGAAGTCCCAATCATATATAATAGATATGTGAAGGTTGAGTTACATACCAATATTAATAACAACTGAGTTGGATTGAAACCCGGACAACCTCTAACTTTAACACATCATTCTTGATCAATTACAAACTATCAACTCGCAATTCCAAATGGAGATGCTATTAAACAATCATTGCTCAAATCAAATTAAATGGCATGGGATCGTCATGGGCTCGTAAATCTTATCGTCAAGGACTCATAAATCTTATATGAAACCAACCGGCACCAATTAGGGCGTAATCAATTTGACAACTAAATGTCGAAATACAAGACGAAGCAAAGAGACAAGCAATGGACGCACGGCTAGGAGTAGGACCCAGCAATGGCAGCATTATTTGTTAGCAAAATGACGCAAAACATAATTCTAAAAAAAAAGACGCAAAACACCCGTCAACACAGGGAGCTCGAGAACAAAACGAGAGTTGGTGGGAAGTAGAGATTAGATTAAGAACATGAGAATTTGAGTTAGTAGAGCACAGTTTATTGTGTCTGCTTGGTTTTAATATTAGACCTCCTCCGCCGCAGTCACCGTGTGGAAATTTATCGTGCATGTGATTCTGTTGGTTTTGTTTATGCGATAACCAGACAAGTTCCTTAGAATTGGTTGTGTCCATTTGGACGCTTTATTGTACACGACAACTAAGTCTAGTACGACATTTCACACGAAATTAAAGAACATGTAAACTTGACTAAAGCACAACTACCCTAATTTTATTGGCGTATGATCCCGTTTACATTATTAAATTAAGACTTCCTTAGTTTGTTAAAATGCTAGTATTTTACAAACCTGGGGTATGGATTCTTAGCAAAAAGATTGAGCATCTCAATTGTTAAACGTCAAACTTGTATTTCTATTTCACGCTCCCTTCCCCATAGCTTGGTAGAGCTGGCGTGTCTTGCATTGGCAATGGAAGATACATTTAGTCGTATCACCTCTACGTAATCCTTATCATGAATCAGAGAGATTCAAGTATATGAGACAACTGAATTTTGCTCTAATTTGTATTCAACTAAAACCCAACAACTACAACCAATGGACAGACGTTGAGGGTTGTAGCTCTGATATCTGCAACTTTCTACGTAATGATACATAATTTCAATCCGAATTTGATTAGTGTTGATTTATAGCAAAATTCTTGTATGAAGACCACGATGTGTATTATCCACGTTAACTGTTGTATCATCATGATAAGGACAGAGATATGGGTTGTGATTTTGTCTGATCGCAATGATGACATCCATGTGCCACTAAAGTTTACACGGATTATACAAGAACACAGCTCTAATGAATGCACCCATTACGACGTCTAGCTTTTTGAACATCAGCATGACAAAGGACAACCAAAACAGAATTTGATGATCAAGACCACACATATATCCGTATGATATTATTTGCCTCAGTTTGAAATTCGGATCCAAATAAACTGCCTAATCAATCGCTGTCATAATTATAAATTGTTTGAGCCTCTGACAAAGGAAGGGTCGTTTCTTCTTCTCTCTTTTTTTTTTGACAAGGTTTTTTTTTTCTATACCTAGTTTGTTTGTTTGTTTTTATATAATCTTGCTAGAAGTAGAGTGGCATGATCGATTCCAGCGTGTTAGCGAGAAAAATAACTTTCAAATATTGCTAATGGACCGACATAACTTTTGCTATACTTTTGTTTGGGAGAAAAAAGAGGTAAGAGTAAAAAAAGGTGCTAGAAATATTGTAACTTAATATTTCCCAGTACTAGTTGGTATTAGATTTTCATATGAAGTAAAACTGGTGTACAATTTCTGATTGAATTAAGTAAAATTTCAGTTAATTAAAAACATTAATTAGTTGTGAAAGAGAGCATCATCAAATACATTTGGCTTTAGCTACTTCCTGAATCAGCAGAGAGATGCATGTTAGAGTAACAGTTACACTACCTTGAAAATAAGGTTTCTGCCTAGATGCTAGAATTTCATTTTCTATGTGAGGACAAATAAAGGACGAAGAGAAAAGCCTATCTTATATGTCCTATTTTGTTGCTTCTGAAAATATTCTCATGATACCTAGTAAGGTGACCAATAGTACCAAAGATTCAAGAAAGACTCCAACAATCTTATCCCAATGCATTCATGTGATAACTGATTTCAAAACTGTGTTAGTGAACAATAATACTAAAGATTTAAGAAAATTTTCGATAATCCTATCCCAATTTTACTGCACTCTAAAAAGTCTCAATGACATCTGTTCACGTGCATAAATATATGTGAACAAAAGCAAACCCTATAAAAGTTACATTCACATCCATTAACATCCAATCATGACATTTTCTATTTAACTCATGTCGCCCTAAGCAAGAAGAAAGGGTACTTGCTCAAGTCTCACTTTTATTAAGAACAAAATATGATTCACTCTCGACTTTTATAAAGAACAAAATGTGGTAAAATATGACTCATTCTTGACTCCCGGAAAGAGTAAAATGAAGTAAGATAGGGCTCAACTTATTCTTGACATTGATAAAAAGCAAAATAAGACAAATCCTCTTAGTTTTCTTTTTTTCTTTAAATTCTTTAATTATGTCATAATTAGAAGCTTAATATAGTCTCTTTATTAATAAAAATATACTTTTAAAATTTATATATTTATATATTATTGATTTATTGGATCTTTTTTTGTTTTATCTAGGGTGTATAAAATATTAATAACCGCCCATATTTAACTCATTTAGAAAACTCAAAACACATTGGAGAAAGGAAAATGTAATTTGTAATTCTTCTTGAATTGATTTACGTAATTAACATTTTATTGACAGGTACAAAGCACAAAATGATTATTTAAGACTAAAGCAAAAGGCCAATTAATTTGAGGCCTAAAAAGATGATGCAAGCTACATCTTTTTGTACACAAATCTTTATACCGTTAATCATTGAAACGATCATCTTATTCTGTACCAAAAAAGCAAACAGACAGCAATGATGACTGCATGTAATGATAACCCAAGACGCGGTCTGTTAGGAACAAATCTTCTCTTTCCACTATTCTAATCCAGTGCTAAGCCACTGCATCGGGGCAGATCCTCTGGCTCCTTACTCTGGTCTTATTCTATCCCTTTTTTATCTGAGTCATCTATTTACGTGGGACCTATGTGAATGGATGACTCAGATAAGAGGGGGACATAATAGGACTAAGAGAAGGGGGACAGAAGATTTGGGGCGCATTGCATCTATTCATTGCAATAAATAAATAAACAGTTGAATCACTAACATGATTTAAGAAGAGTGGCACAGTATAGAAGATCTACTCCGTCTGGCTCGTAGGAACTATCGCGTCATTGCTTGGCACATTTAACACTTTTATAATTCACCTGGAAGTCTGTGCAGTTTGAACCGGGAGGCCCAAAGGGTCTATTACTTACGCTGTCTACTTGCAATCCCGTGAAAATAAAGTTTAGATCTTTTGTTCAGTTTTATGGTGTTTTATTTTGTTCCATAAATTTCAATCATTTATTTATATAGGTCTCGTATGGATCTAGCATAAATAAACATGAAATCCTCATAAATGAATAGCTGAGATTCATAGAACAGTATAAAACACTATAAAACTAGATAAAAGATCTTGTTTCATGAAAATAGGTATAGATCTTTTGTACCCTTATCCCTCAGTTTTCACCGAAGTGAGTGACGACTATGCCTCGATTTTTGACGTGTCGTCTTTGACGATCAACGGCTCTTAGGGCCAACACGACGCCGTTGGTTTTGCACGGGATAGATTTAGTCTGGGCTTAGCTGAGGTCAGAGGAATGGAACAAGATCCTTTGTCCAGTTTTATGGTGTCTTATTGTGTCCAGTGAATCTCAGCCATTCATTTATGCGGGTCTCGCGTGGGCTTAACATAAATAGATGTGAAGCCCGCATAAATGAATGGCTAAGATTCACTGAACACAATAAGACACCATAAAAACTGGACAGAAGATCTGGACTCCAAAAGAATGGGCCCTTGTCTTAACATTTGATAGCATAGTAGGAGTCCACGTAGAATAACCCACCGACCGTGCACATGAGTACGATCCCAGCTGATGAGGTAGCCTTGAGAGTTTGGCTTTCCTTTTTCTTTCTTCTTATTAACAAGGCCATCGTTCCCATACACTCCCAACATCACAAACTAATATTTCATTAGCTTCTATTTTGGCCTTTATTTCTTTCTCATTCGACCATCTTTCTCTTGCATGGTTTGCGATAAATAAAGAGCCAAAACAACATCAAGTGTCGTGTTTGAAAGGAAGGACCGGGTTTGGTGTCTACTTACTGCTAAGAAAGCCAATTTCGTCTGTTCTTTTGCTTTTCATTGTTGGTTGGTTCAGTAATGAGTCTTTCACCTCTTCAAGTTTGTATAGACTCGACCGACTGGTTCCATGTATGTCATCATTTTGTAGAACTCATGCTGATACTACGTTTTCTCATTTTAATGCATCCTGTTTTAACATGATTAAGCTTCATTTTCTTTGATTTCGTTAACGAAAGTTTGAGTTGTCCCGGAGGCTCTTAACGTTAGTTTCTTCTTGTTAGAAACTAATGCTATTATATGATTTTGGCTTTAGCAACAAAAATGATGATGTTGCAGGGGAATGTATGTCTGTTAACTAATCTTCGTCTACTAGTAAATTAGAGTTTTGTTTTCCCGTACCGTGTCATCGATCGACTGTTTGCACTGCAATTTGCAAACCAAATAGTTTCAACCTTCAGGTGTTTTCTTTTCTTTCTTTGGCACTAGCTTTATAGCATTCTTTGTTGATGTCAGGAAGGGCAAAAGGATGTCCACTGCGTCAAGGATCTTCTCATCACTACTATCTTGGGGAAATATACAAAATTTTCCTTATCTAGTCGTTACATATTATAAACGATAAAAAGAAGTCTTACAAATTTGCCATTACCTTTTGTCTTTCCATGTGTCAGGGCACACTACAAGAAAAATTAGTTTCAGCAACTATTATTAATAGTTGCTAAAAATAAGAAAATGGTCGTTAAAAGTTATAGCGACCAAAATCGAGTTGGTCACAGGTGGTTACTACAGGG
>JANVCL010000005.1:31124958-31141783 GCA_026546855.1 Erythroxylum incrassatum | reverse complement strand
AATTTAATAATAAAAATAAGAATCAAAATAATTGATAAAATTAATAATAATAAGTATAAAATTTATAATAATAATAATATAATTAATTTTGTATAATAAAAATAAAAATAAAAATAATAATAATATCGTATACAAAATAATAATAATTTTGTATAATAATAATAATAAATTATTATTATTATTAATTTTGTATAATAATAATAACAATAATAATAATAATAATAATAATAATAATAATAATAATAATAAAGATATTTTGATCTTTTTGTTGGTTATTCCTTGTCTATTCCAAGTTAATATTTTCAAACTAAACACAAACATAGAAATTCTTTATCTATTTCATTCTTTCAACCAAACAAAGTAATACTTATTCTATTCTATTACTCATCTTTTCTATTCCTAAGAATAACTATTTTATTCCTTGTCTATTCCATTCTTTGAACCAAACAGGTCGTTATGGTATCTTTAAGCACTCTAAGCCTTTTATATATGTGCTATCACCTTTCCTCATCTGCAAATGTACCAATATCTCATATATAACTTGAAGGAATTATTCATTTTTCAAAACAAAACATTCAAGAAATGATTTGGGCTTTAAGTTGGCTGGTACAATATGCTTGAGTCTGAAATTTTAAAGATTGAAAAAAAAAACAAATTCAACTCATACGGAGCCACGCAAAAATACGAAGCCTACTTACACCGTCAAAAAAGAAGCAATAATTATATTGCAAAGCTACTGATTATCCGGTACTTGTTTGGAGATTGCAACTCCTCATGATTGAGTGAAAATTAAGAATAGGAGGGCGTGATTACCGGACCAGATCCTCTGTCTCATTTTTTGTGTACCGATCTTGTCCTATTTGATCTCAACCATCTATTTTTATAAGTCCCACATAAATGGATGGTTGAGATCAAATGGAACAGAATTGGTACAAAAAAAATGGGGCAGAAGATCTGAAGGCGTAATTACTTCAGTGGTTTCCAACATAAACTGAACATCTGAAAAGTAACGATTCTGACCAATTGCTATCGGTATAACGCTTGATGAAATGAATTGTCGTTACCTTTATGTCACAATGCTTGTAAACTAGAAAAGAAAAGAAAAAAAACTCAACGGACATGACCTATTCTTGATTCCGTTGCATAGTAAGTTCCACTATTAAGGCATTGTAGAAGACAAATGACAATTATTTTAAAACAAATCCTTGACGACCTTGAGTTGGATATACAATTGTCCCAAAAAGGATACCCTGAAGATTGATTTAAAGAGTTATCTCCAAAAGCTTTCAACTGGCAGGTTCGTACCGGCAGACGCAATCATAAATATTCCCTTTAATCAACTTCTCTGCCAGTCTCTGATTTTTCACCATTGCAAGCTGCAAAGTACGTTACATATGGTCAATGATAACTTTCTTTAGTTTCTTGTTCGCGGATTCAGTGAAGTATAAAAATAAAGTGTTAAGTATTGCAAAAGCAGCATGGTTTAACCAAAATTTAGCTGTTCATTAGAACTTAAAAATGGAAACCAATTTCTAAATTTCATTACGAAAGGAGATATCTTCATGATCGTACCTTTAAAGCCTCACATTTGAACCTGGCATTAAAGTTGGTGTGAAGTGCTCTGCCCATTCCTTCCAAGACAATCTGCACAACAATCTCCAGTAAGTGATCACAACTACATAATGTCACTCCTTCCTTTTCCTTTTTGTTTTAGGAATCAAAATGGGGAAAATATTAAAAAAGACGAAGAACTAAAGTTTTTGGCAATAAAATACATGCATAACATAATTTAATTCCATCTGCATACAGAGATTTCAGAAAACAGTGATTAACAAGATATAGTCAATAGGAATGGGACTTCGTACCAAATCTGCATCCTTTGCAGCAGCAGCAAGCTCAGAGCTGACTTGCCTTAGATCTATGCAAGGACTACCGCACCCATTTTCAACAACCATCAAAGGGACTGACGGGGAATTGTCTTTAGAACCATCCAAAGTGTTGACCATTACATCCACAAGTAGGCCTCCTGCTTCAGCGGCTCTTCGAAGAATGTCGCAATGCTGTGGACAAGGATAATCAGTTCCCCCACTTTGATTTATAGAAAATAATTGACGAACAAAGTTGAAAGTAGAATAGCACAGTCATTGAGCTTCGGCAACCAAACCAAACCACATCTCATATTTTGCATAACTGTCCCCAGAAATTTATAGTCAGTTTCTGCATCATAGTCAAAACTGCCAATTTATTTAGCTAACTAGTACTGTAAAGGTAATCTTTTTATTCCTTCCTTAAAGTGTATAAAGCAGGAGAATTGAGATGGGAAAGAGAGAGAGAGAGAGAGAGAGAGAGAGAGAGCTGTAGAAAAGGTAATTTATGCAGAGAAGAACTTGGGAAAGAGAATACCAGACTTTCAAACTGAGGAAAACAAATCCATAAGTATGCTATGCAAATTGTAAAATCATGTTTGAGTATGGACAAACCTTTGCAGCCTCTGCTACAATATCTGGAAGCTCCATTGCAGTCACATCATTCAGTGCAGGAAGGGAATTAGCAACCAGGACAACCTGCATGGAATGGATTACAGAATATTACCAGTATTCTTCTTTCAACTGAAAAAACAGAAATATTGCAGCATAAACTACACACACACACACACACACATATATTATACAGCTATATTTTTAATTGCCGCAGATAAACTTGAAAGGAAAACATCAGAATTTTGATTAGAAATTTCTTACAGATTAAAGTTTACCTCAGTTCCATGACGGAGGAGTTCCCTTGCTAGAGGAAGCATACCCAGAACAATATCGGCACCTGAGTTGTCCACAAAAAGTAAGGCTCTCTTGTGTGGTTGAGGCCTCTTGTCCCCAGAACCCAGCATCCTCTTTTTGAAGAGATCAAAATCATCAACCTAAAGCAGCATTAAAAATAAATGCATCATTAGAATACAATTCCACTGTAGTACCCTCTAGAGGCATTTTCTCCACATACCCGCCAAGGTCTTTGCATTTTATTACGACTCATTCTATAAATTTCAATAATTGTGCCCTTATGATAGAGATCCACACAGGCGCGAGATCCCCAGTCAAAGATATTTGCAGCTAGAACACCCTCAATTAAAGTAAGCAATCTCCTCTCCTGCAAAATGGAGAAGTTTAATCATTATAATTCCTGAGAAGCAACCGTATGCAGGGTTTGTTAGACTAAATTGTCTCAAAATGGCCCACTGAAAAGATATTTAAGGATGTAATTATTTCAGTTAAAAGTACAATCTATGCTACTTGGACAACAAAGGAAAGAAAGAAATGTCTTCATCACACACCTCATTCATGTTATCAAGCTCTACCAACAGGTCAGGTAATACAGCTAGTGATGCCTCGTTTTCCCTGTTACATCCAGAAACCATTAAATTGGGGCAAAAGGAGCATATCAAAAGAAGTCACAAGCAAGTTCATCTCCATATTCATGATCCTCTTCATTCCAACATATATAATCAAAAGGAATTGGAAAAAATTCCAGTCAAAAGTACAAATTAAAGCAGTCTCTGTTGCAGTGGTTTTCTAAGTCAGTTCAATATAAGAAAGGAAAAGAATAAATAAGCCCATGAAGTTGTGAAAACATGTCATAAAAGTGTTGCCAATTAAATTACTATTACATACTAATTTTTAGGGAAGGGGAAAAAAATCCCCATGGAGGAGTGAAATAGATATGAAATGGCAAGATCTCAACCAATTTTTCTGATTCACTAATATCAAACCTTCCTTCTATAAACAGTAAAGGCACATGTGAGTTATCCAGTTTACAAATACTTGCAATTGATAGAAAGGAAGCTGCTTCATTAGAGACTAGGTGAACTACTATTAAAATAAAACTTTAGGAGACTATTTGAACCAAAAGAAATACGCAAGTTATTTCAACAAATTTTGATTTCTTCATGGGCTGAGTTGTCCACTTGTCCTTTCTCCTTATAAGCAAGTTTGTGGTAATAGATATTTATTGTTGTTTGAAAAAGGGAAATGCGAAAGAGCTGTGCACATCCAAGCAACAAACAGTAATGCCATTTGATTCACATAAACCCTATAAACACAACCAGTAGATCTGAATGTAAGGAGAAAACAGTGATAGAAACAAAGAAGATACTACAATAAAATTATATTTAAGGTTTGAGAACAAAATGCAATTACCTCTGTTTTATTGTTCTATATGCATCAACAAATTGGAACTCTCTCAAGCACTCTTCCCTTAGCTCCAAAAGATTAGCCAATCCTAACTTTCCATAGGCGGCAGGCTCTTCCATCAACCTGTTAATGGAATTAAAAGGTTAAGAAAAGGAAAGCACAATGCAAGTTAAAAATATTTACGTTTAAAACTGAAACAACCAATCAAGAAGGAAATTCACAACCTCAAAGCAAGCAAGGATACATGACATCAACAGTTGAAGGCAGCAAATAAAGTCTTTTGTGATTTGATGACATTAAAACCAATCTTGGGTTCCAGAAAGAAACAAAATCACATGAGGATAATTTGATAAGTCCATAATTTAAGAATTAAAATTATCAACATTAACTTCACCCTCGCATCTTAGACAATAAAATCTAACATTTCAAAACTAAAGGTTATTTGTTCTCTAACATCTTACAGGAAAAGTCCACTCAGGAAATCTGACAGGCATAGTTATACGATAACCTGGCTAGGTGAGCAGAAAATGCACAAGCAAAAGCATCACCCCTTCTTTTAGCGTCATCAGTCCCACCTTCACTTGCCACTGCCTACCAGATTGATATTAAAGCAATTAGAAGAAAAGAAACTAACGGTATCTTCCCCTTAAAATGCTAGAATCTTGGAATGCCCAACCATAAAATGAAGATTTGAGGATCAAAATTGAAAGAAAGAAAATTGCATACAAGGACCTTACTTCCTTTGGGGCCTGCAACAGGTTAATTTTAAAATAATATATTGATCTAATTTTTTCTATGGCTCTTAAAACTGGTCATACTCATAATGCACAAGTGATGCACTTGAAAATTTTACTGCAAGTGTCTGTCATGATGTACCTGAGAAAATTCTTAAGCCTCAAATCTGGATGCTGCTACCATATGCAGAAATAATTTTCTTGATCACTCTACCTACTTTATTAATGTACACAACAGAAATTGCTCATGCTATTTTATAAAAAGAGGAATTATCAAAATCTTTTAACATCTTAATGTATCAAGATGTTCAGTTCCCATAGTAAATACTTATTAACTAGGTGTTGCAAGTGTAGTCAGATATATGCTGTTCACACAAATATAAAACTACACATGCACCCGTACATTCATGAAGAGGTTTACAGATTTCAAAGGAATAACTGATGTTTACCTTATCGACTAGATCTGACAAATGCTCAGAAAGCAGTGTGAGCCAGTACCTAAACCAGTATACACAAAACAGAAAAGAGACCTTTCAGTTATTGCACCATCAGATGGTAACATTATTGAAAACAATCTGCTCATTGAGTTCCGCTACATAGGCAACCAACTATAGAATGTACTTACTCTAGCTCACTGTGGTCTCCAAGGTCAATAGTATTGGGTTCGTACCTGTAGCCATTTAAGTCAGTCTACTGCATATGCAAAAATAATAAAATAAAATAAATATACCAGTATGCAATGGTCCTTACGTTTTTGGGTCCACCAAAAGTGGAAACACCTCTAATGTCGGCACAAGATGAAGAACACCAACATTCAGATTACTTGCATCAGAACGCAAAGTACCACCTCTAGCTGATGGAACCTCAAAGCCACCAAGTCCCGTGGTCCCAGGTGGAGCCATTGGCACAGGTGCAGTAATCTCAGTTCCTTTGAGCACAAACTTTTCCATCCACGATATCTACATTAAAATCAAGAAGAATTAAACAACGTCAAAACAATATACAAAATCATGCTCATGTAGCACCTAAATTGTTTAAGGAAACTCAGATCTGGGGCATGTCTTTATATCAGTTTACAAACTTGGATGGTAACCACACCTTTCTTTCAATGAGCAAATCTCACCTTTCAGATCATCTTTCCTATTCCCAAAGAGGAAATCAGTAGGATACTAGAAGTTTTTTGGTTTGAAAATTTACAATTCAAGACAAACACTTACCTATGAGAAGAATCAGACTTTGTGTCTGCATCTCAGGTCAAATTTTAAGGAAGCTCATGTTGCCCTTACCAGGACCTTAGCGAAGGTTTGAGAAAGAGGGAAATAGAAAGAGCATCTACAAGTTCCATCAAAGTTATATTGGGGTGTCATATAGTCACCACAACAGTTAATAGGAGTTGCATAGTCTTTACTACAGACAGTTTATCAGGTTCATAATTCAGCTAATACAATTTGGTTGCTAGTAATCTAATCAATACTTTAATAACAATCACCTGGTTTCCATCATGCCTTTAATTTCATATATTTTATTCCATGAGATAAAAGCAAAATTTGGTACCAAGAATCTATTCTTCCATTATCTCCAAGGCCAATGGAATAATTAAAGTAGATGATTCCTGGGAACCAGCATCATGGAATAACTTTTATCAACTTTAACTAGTGGCAGCAAGAGCATCAATACACCATAAACATAGGCACACACAAATGCAAGGAGTGAGTGAGAGTTTGCTTGCATGCTTAAAAGCCAAAAAACGCAAGAGGATATTCCATCTGTACAACCAATGTACATTAACTGCAAAAAAGCCTTTTAAATGCTTATGCAGTAGCTATTAAATGTTAATTTACAACCTCCTGATTGAAAGCCCAAGCATTTTATCAACACCACAAGTAAGCTCCTAAAGCTCAAGTAGGAACATCTATCAAGAACAAATTTACACAAGACCCATAGGAAATAGTCATAGACACATGGTATGTTGCAATAAAGATTCTGATGCTCAACCCCAATAGATCAAATATTCCATATTGTGCTTCTCAAACAAGAAGCTCAATACTTGAGTTTATTAAATCAACTTGAGAAGTGCCCTATGTCCACACATAGAAAGAAAGCATAAAAGGAAGTAAGCAAATTTTGAAAAGATGGGCTACCAACACAACATCAGTTTTGCTTGTCAGAGCCAAACATATTACAAATGATCTGATAATACCTATTAGGGATTTAGTGTTAGCATATAAAAAATCCTATATTGGAATAGTTCCAGTATCTAACTTTAGAATATTTGAACTGCCCTACTATTGCAAGTAAATGGCCAATAAAATAGTCAATAATAAGCCATTTGAGTGTCTCTTTCTCTCTTCTACAAGACCAAACCACAAACTTATTTTTTACAGTCAAGAAGAAATTAATCCTGTACTGGAGATATAGATAAAATGATTCACTTGATATTTGAGGATAAAAGGTTGTGTAGTTAGAGAAGTAATATAAATCCAAAGAAGTATAGGCTTCACTTAAATTAGTTGGACACAGTGCCACACATTCAATCACATCATTTGGGACCTGATATGATCCAGAAATTAGCAAAAGCAAATGAACTCACAGTCATTTACTTATGGCTTTCTAGGCCACATTTTTGTAACGTCAATAACACTTGCCTTCTCATTTAGATCCCCAAGTGGAGGTCCATGAATTTGTCCTCCTGTATAAGGTGCACCCATTGGGAATCTTTCCACTAATTGGTGAACCATCAAGTCATCCAGACCATGCTTTTCATAACTCATAAATGCACCTAGAGCTCCCAGAAATCCTTCATGCCGAAGAAACATTGCCTGCATATCTCCTTTTGACCTATCCAAGTATTAAAACTTCAAATTCTCTTTAAAAAATACAGAAATCATTGATATAAATGTCTCTTGGTTACTAAGTGTGTCTTAAAGCAGGAAGCATGGGGTAGACAATACAATTACAATCAGTTTAGTATGAGAAGAGAAAGTTAATACCGCGTAAGTCATGCATACCAGAATTGTACAGCAAAAGAGATTGTGTCCATTGTATATGCATGACCTCTGATAAAGAAACCTCCAAAAAAGATCCGTTTAAGCCCAAATCGAAGTGCATTTAAGTATGAAATCTGCATTGAATACATCTGATTCAGAAACCTCAACAACAATATGATTTATGTGACAGGTTCTTCCATAAAAAAAAGCCAGACAACGGTAAAGAAAAACCAAATTGCAATGGAATTGTTAAAACAATAACAAGATACAAGAAGAGTAGAATCCACAGGTTCTTTTGGAAGATGAAACAAAATCAGGAACCTTTTATAAAGTAGAATGTTTCATGTAACTCACCTGCCCAATATTATACGAAATCATTCTCAAGAGGGAAAGTGAAATATCTTCAGGCCTGTAGTCTTCAAGTTCTTTATTTTCAGATATAGCCTTACCAAAACTAGAAGCAATAGTTGATGCTGACAGACCAATCTACAAGGGAGGGGAAAGTCACATAAGATATCAAGAAATAGTTCTCCAATAATTCATGTTAGAGGCCTTCATGCTAATGTAGTAGCACCAGCATCTACGAAAGTGGAAGCATTTGAAAACAGTTAAAAAAGAAAGTAACATGAATGAAAATCAGAATATACCTTATTATAATCCATACCACCATAAATATCACCAACAAGCATGTCAATGGTCCTATTATCTCCCCTTTGACTCAGCTCTAGCAACTCATCAAAACTGAGAGTAAGGATCAAGAAAGACCTCAGTAAAGTTCCTAATTTGCTGAAAGCAAAAGAAATTGTTGGATATTACAATTACCTCTTGCATTTTGTTAACAGTCTTCCCAACCCCCAGTAGGTACCACCGCCAACATTTGTCCCACTAACTCTCTGAAACTTACCATCTCCATCGACCTAAATAAAATTAATAATATGGCACAAGTTTCACTGGACAATTTGAGGAGCTTCAAGAGCTAGCAAACTGGAAAAGAAATCCATATACCTTGATCATACTAACACCAGATCCTACATTCACAAGAAGGTAAGGGAACAGATCAATTTGGTCGATCTGAACAAACTCTTTCTGACCTTCCATATGTGTGAAAGCTTCATGACGAATAGCCTGCCCAGTTACGGTCAGAAAGTAGTAGGGTTAGTGAATTGAATGATTGCATTTCTATGCATGCGCAAATCAATAGAAACAACCCCGTAGAAAATTACGAGTTCAAAATTAGGAGTTGGCAATAAAACAAGATATATCCACTACAAAATTGTTTTTCCAGAAAGCAAAAATAGTCACTTTTTCAATTACATAAGGCAGATAACTATCAATCAGTTTCGAGCAATAAATCCAAACTGACAATTCTTCAACAATATTCTGTTCAAATTACAATTAATAGGGTGTCCAAACAGATAGTATGATGTGAGACCAACAAGTAACAAAGATTTCTTAAAACTTAGGTGCAAATTAAAAATTAAGTAGTGATTGATTTCTAGACTTATTATTCTTAGTTCAAAAAGTAAATTTTAGGTAAATAGGTAACTAAACTTCACCATTAATTTTCTTCTCAGCTAGGTTTCTCATTTATCTTCTTTGCTAGTTAGATTTTCTTAGCCGATGTAGTAATTAGTTTCTAATTATATAACTAGAGGAGTTAAGTCAGTATAAAATCATATTTTACTATTGGATAAAAGATATTGAAGCATTTTCCTCTCAACTTTTCTCTTTTTCTTCCATTCTTTTCTTCCTCCTCTCTACTCTAAAAGCTATCTTTCTTCCTATTTCTTTACCTTAAAATTTTGTTCGTAGAATTTGTCCTACATCATAGTATGCCATAGCTTTCGCTAAATTTACACTGAAAAGCCAATAGTCACAGTTCATACATCATGTTTACGTATTTTTATATTAAAAATAAAATTTTTCCATCAAGAATGTGCACATACAAGAGCACCCCGGGGAAGCAAATTGTATACACCTAAGAGCCCATCAGTAAAATGTTTGACTTAGAATATGAATATTCAGTAATTCCAATCACAAAAAAATGGATGACTTGAGGCCATACATCAGAAATTAACATTAACAGTTTGAAGATATTACCTTGAGTAAAAAATTTGCTCCAGCCACTAGACAATCCATTTCATCTTCTTTGTCAAGACTGACTCCAAGCCTTTCTTTGAAAAGGTCTGCAAACTTGTATGCCCCACCGCCTGTGGCCTTTTCAGAAGAACGTGTTAGTAACAGTATACACTAAAATTGTATGAACAGAACTGCACAAACTAAAAGAAAAATATTTGAGTCATCACAGAAACAGTTTGCTTTCCTTCAAAATTGAAGATGATCTGTGTGACTAAATTAAGAAAAAGAAGTAGACAAACATCAACAGAATTAACCGTCTTAAGAGATGAGCAAAATGCTAAGAACAAAATATAAACCAATTTGGGCAAAGCATCCGTCAAAAAACTGAAGTCTTAAGCATTAGGATACAAACTCCATCAACAGGTAAGGAGGATGCTAGCATTCCCACTCCATTAGCAATTCAATAGCTGTAGCAAATGGAAGAGTCATTTCTCCCGATCTGATGTGTCAGCATTTCTGATCAGATTGGTAATCATCCCACATAACACTAATCTCTATCCATAGGCAATGTTCCAACTAACAACACATATTCTTTTCTACTCTATCCTTGCTTCAATTCCAATAAGGAAAAAGGGCGATCTTGCAGAGAGCCAATATTTGCCGCATAATGATAATTTTCTCAAAGGAAGAAAATGCATCCCAGCCACCAAGGCCAAGGTTTCTACTGGTTTCACATTCCCTGTTGCTTGCTAGGTTTATGTACAAAAATTTGCATATCTATGATTCCATTAATGCAAAATGACCAGCACCTAAAGAGTAATACTATTCACAAACTTTACCTTAATTACAGCATTGTCGTTTGCTGGATTCTCAGATTGCCAGCCATGTGAATCCAGTCCTATCCACAAGAAATTCACCAGATTTGTCAAGAATGAAAAGGAAGGACGAGGAAATACAATGCAACTGCTAATGGGGATGAAAGTTTGCAAATTGAATTGATATTAATGGGAAAAAGATAGCATAGATAAAACTCATTTTCTCAACATAGATCAAGTGTGACAGGTATGCATACCACCACGATGAAGCTGCTTTGAAGAAATAAATTCTAAGCACTCGTTAATCTTGTGCGTCTCAAACTTCACAAAATGAAGCCTCCCACCAAGAATGGGGTAACTCCTCCTATTTCCATTAGAAATTCCTAGCCTCTCCTTGACTGTCTTCTTCCTCTTATCATCAATTGACCGGTCTTCACGTCTTGAAAAATACACCAATTTGATTAGTGATCCTGCAGGTCACATATTAAATAATCTTATCAATATTCCACTAATAACTTCAAAACCTTCCAGATTGAGGTCAACAAATATTTCTATGATCACATCCCCTTCTCACTTATGCATTTAAGTGTAAAGCATCACAAAATCACTGAACCATTTGTGTGCAAAAACTCTCAGAAAAGTTGATGAAATGAGACTTATTCCAAAAATAGGTTTGATAAATAATATCTTAATCAGGGTTAACAAGAACAGAAGAGTAGAAGAAAATGACTAAGAAAAATGGAATACATTTATGTATGTGCATAGCACACCAAACTCCAGCCTTTAGCCCATCTCCACTATCCCTGACAATTAAATGAACTAAAATAAAACAATCAAACAGCAATTCAAAGATAGCACAATCTTTCCAGATAGAGAAACCAAAACCAGAAATGCCAACTAGAAAAGGTCGTTCAGAAGGTAGGTTGCAAGTTAATACCTCCAATATCAAGAGCCAAATGAGATATATCATCAGATTGATTGGGCAAGAGGATTGTGGGATCCCTCTCCTCAAAATTCCCCTGTATTGCAGCTTTACTTAGGTCCAACTGAGGCCTGGAACCTGACCGGTGGATGGAATTACCAGCTGGAGGAACCATTTCTCTTTCGGTTTGACTCTCCCTCAACTTGTCTGCCTCAGGCTCCTCCTTTAGTATGATACCGTCAATTCCAAGAACTGGGTCCGCTTTTAAAGCATCCATTATCCAAAATCTCACCAACTACCCTTGAACCTACACATACACAACCCCACGACTGTTTTACTTCAGAGGCTTGTTTGGTTACTTGTTTGGTTACTTGTCCTGTACTTATAAATGGCAGAAATTTTTAGTGTTTGATCACACGACAGGCTTGAAGGGTTACCAAGTAGAAATCGCATCCAGACGTAAGTACAAAATGAATTTAAATTTTTTTTCATCTTTTACTTTCCTTTTCAAATGATAGAGTTTTGGACCTTTTCAGCATTACGTTCGGTAAACAACGACCGTATCTATATCCTATCAACGAGACACCCAAGAGGAAATTAATCACCAAAATTAGGCCCGCCAGATAAAATAAAGGATACGACGCTGACAATGAAACTTTCAGAGCTAATACCAACTCCAACAAATACAAAGAGTAGCAATTATCATAAACCAATTTTTTTCACTTACGAAAGCAACAAAGGTTTAAGCTGGAAATACAGACCGAAACCCAGATAGCCAAAAGCAGAGGGTCAGATGAAATAAAATAATAGAAAATCAGGGATGGGTCTTGGTAGATGAGTTGAGAAACTTCAAAGACCTGAATTGTGGTTGAGATAAACTAACAAAGAAAACAGCAGTAGATCAAAGAGCAGGAGTCACCCAATGAAGACTTTAGAGATGGGATCTTGTATCGGCACTGATTTGATCCTCAAGATTTAGAAAACGAATATTGGGCGACACGATATAAGGACTCTCGACTCTGTAAAGCCATCAAAGGACAAGCTACACGAAGACAAAACCTGCCTATGTCCCTCCCAGAGTCAAGGTCCAACTTCGGACCAAAATCAGTTGTCAGCAACGTATGGGATTTGTCTTAGCAACTGGTCCAGGTAACAAAAATTCCGCAGCCTATGATGATATAATCAATGTCGTCAGCAAA
This sequence comes from Erythroxylum incrassatum, assembly GCA_026546855.1. Lineage (NCBI taxonomy): Eukaryota > Viridiplantae > Streptophyta > Magnoliopsida > Malpighiales > Erythroxylaceae > Erythroxylum > Erythroxylum incrassatum. The sequence continues at coordinate 31,128,866 of JANVCL010000005.1, read as the reverse complement.
TAATTAAGGAACATGTCTATTGCACACAATTTATAAGATTTTATAAATAAGATTGTTAATTGGTTTGATAATTATTGCAAACACTTCTGAGAGCTTTAAATGAAAAACAATATTTATTTGTAATTTCAGAAGTCAGAACACACTAATTTTTGTCATGTATTATATATGAAGTCATCCTTTCTTTCTTAGAAATTGGAAAGAAAAAAAATAAAGGAAGCACAGGCCTTAGAAGGGGGATCACATCCTCTGTTACTCTTCTTCAGTTCTAAGCCTGTGTCCTTAAAAGCATTGGTCAAGTTGATACAAGCAGGCTTCTTATGGCCTGTCTCCATGGCCAATGCACCTATAAAGGAACAAGATTATAGGTAGACCATGACAGATCAACTAAAAAAAAACTTCTGAAGTGATGCAGTGCTGAAGAAACACACCTGAATACGTTAAACTGTCTCTATTAATTAGGGGTAAAATTACGTACTACTGACCCTCTCTAAACTCCGTATATCAACGAAACTTATAGTGGTAATGTTGTTGTTGTTGTTGGGTGTGTGTGTGTGTATATATATATATTATATATGAAGAGAGAGAGAGAGTGAGTTTGGATATAAGTCCAAAGAGAAGTGAATTTGGCATTTAAAGAAAATATGATTCATGGACAATGCATCTTGGTTGCAAAGTTTACAAGAGAAGTTTGTGCAACTTGAAATTATCCATGATCTTTAATCTTTAACTAATTGCTAACTATTGAATAAAGGAAGCCCTAGAAAAATTAAGATTGATATTCTACTTGATACTTTAGTTGTGCAATCTAAAGACTCCAAAGTATGTTTTATTAGTGAAACACTTGGAATTAAGTATCAACAATAACCTTAGATTATTTCATTCACCTTTGCTTGATCCAATAACATATGTCTCATTGAATTCAGTTCTAAAATTTTGTACAAAGCACCTAGATCATTTCAGTTATCATACCAGAACTCCGAGTCTTAATCATTGCCTATTAAGCTCTTTGTTTCCTGGTTATTAGAATCTCCCAACTATAATATCTACTTTAGAGTCCAAAAGTTGTTATTCTCATTTTTCAAACTTCTAAAAGTTTGTATCGTTTAGAAATAGGAGTTTATTCATTTAATACAAGTGAATTTTTGTTGATGTATAACTTCCATATACTCTTAGCTATTAGCATCTCGTTCATTTCTTTTATAGGTGTAGAGACAAGACCTCTTCTTCCTTTAGAGTACATAGTTTTGACTGTTTAATTTTTTTGCAATTGCCTTATTGTCATCTCTAGTCCATAGAACTTTATAATTTTCTCAACGACCTTGAGTGGATTCTTTGAAAGAAGTAAGTGTGAGCTCCAATAAATATGCATGTTATTAAAGACTTAAATGATGAGTAGCAACCTACCAGTATATGAGAGAGATTTGTTATTCTAGTTGTTGATTCTCTTATGAATAGAGTTGAATAAAGGCTAGCAATCCTTGAATTAGAGCTTTTTTTATACAACACTCACCAATAGAATTTATGAGATCGATATCAATAGCATAGGACTTAGGACCATTCTATGAAAAATAGGTTAACCAATAAAATCAAACATAAAAATGCAAAAAAGAAAGATATGAATCGCCATACTATGAAAAATAAAGGATTGGGAGTGATAAGATTCTAAGTTTAATTGCAACTAGTCAAAAATAACTCTTCCTTTTTACATCCATAATATAGCCTTATATAAACTTAAAATCATAGTAACATCAAAACTCTAAGAGTTAAAATTTTAAAAGGAAATGACTATCTAGATATAATTTAATTAGAAACAAATACCTTTCAAAGATAATTAATCCATATCTTAACATTATATAATTCCAAACAAACTAAAATACCTTATTATTCGAGTCCTAAAAGAATGTATCATCTTTAAAATAAAAAAACTTAACAATTTAAAATACGTGTCTAGCCCTTGCCATAGTGATAACCAGTGTTGGTTTTACTCTAAAATTCTTATTACACATCCATTAGACAAGTCTAACACTAATTAAATTGAACTCTAGCACCAGGTTGCTTCTACTTCTCCAATCTACAAACCCAGCTTAGAGACCAGCATTGACTTTCTTTTAATTTCGGCTTTAGTTACGCCTTATAGTTATTATTTTTAGTTTTTTTTACACTTGACTTTAGTCTTTCACGAGCTTTTCAAGCTCCTCTTCATGCCTTCCTCGTGTAGAAGTTCGTGTATCTTAGGTCAAGATTTGAGTCTCATAATTTCTCCTCTCCTCAAAATGATTGTCCTTAAATTAGCACCTTTGTCTACAACATTAAAAAGTATTTAGCGCTTGGTCAAGAATGCTTCTCCCACATGTCACACTCTTGCTACCAAACTCACTCCTTCCCCTCGTATTTATCTCTCATATATACCATCCCCGAAATACTTGAATTAGTCCCACCTTTTTGTTCCCATTTCCTTCCCCTTTATTCCTCCTACTTATTTGCTTCATCCTCTCCCACTTGCATACTCAACACCCTTTTAGTGACCAACGTCCTTCTCTCTTCAATTTTCTCAATGCTCTCCTCATCACTAGCATATTTCAAGTTAGGCTTATCATCACCTGACTCCTCTTCATTTGTGGGCACATATTTGAGCCCCTCATTGCACCTATCGTCACTATTATCATCCAAGTTAGGCATCTCATCATCTATTTCCTTTTCACTTTCGGACACCTCATTGTCTACTTCCTTTTCACTCTCAGTCACATTATTGTCCTCCCGCAAGTCGTCAAAGGCACTATCACCATCCTTATCATAAACTTCAAATTCATTCACTCTAGTAGATACAGATATATTATATTGAAATCTATGTAAGGCATATTTATGTTTATCCAAACTATCCTTCAACTCACCTAACCGACTAAGGATTTGCTCATATTACCCTTGTATTGGATTAAAAAATGCCAAGTGTACCCCATTTCCCTCACTCTTTTCTCTTTATTTACTTCTTTATCTTTGTACGTTTTTTTCAGGTTTAAGTCATATCCTACCTGTAAAAAAGTTAGTCGCAAAAACACTTTCATATGTTTCTCTCAAAATTTTACTAGACTCACAACCTAAACTATTGACCAAAGGTTCTTTAAAAACTACACAATCTTAATCAAGAAAAGTAGTTTAAATCTTCTCCTTTTGTTAAATAAATCCCAAAGAAACAAATTTGGATTAAAAAAACATAAACACTATTAAAGGCCAAAAAATTAAAAAAAAACAAAGTAGAAAATTGAATTTGATGGAACCAAGTAAATATAATTAAAAATAAGAATAAGAACTTGACAACAACTTATTAAACAGTAAGGGAAAATATGACAACTAATAAATAAACTTTTTTTAAGGTGTAAATCAAAAAACAAGAAACAAGAACCTAAAATATTTTTTTAATGAATCTTATCTATGAACGATACGAATAATAAAATTGAATATATGAGGCTAAAACAAAATAATATTGAAAGCATAGACAAAGTTATCAAGAACGAAACTTAATATATAACTAAGCTCTGATACCAAATTATGATAAGTTCTGATACCAAATTATGACCCTTACTAATATGACTAATGATATTTGATATCAACACAACAGGACCTAGGAATATTATATTAAAATAGGTTAATCAATGAAATTAATCATAAAAATACGCAAAACAAGATTATGAATCTTCATACTAGAAAAGAAGGGATTGAGAAAGATAAGATTTATATAGGCTTAAAACCTTACTGACATCTGTTAGGATTTACGCTAAATATATCCTATCTTTATTTTTGACATTTTTATTGGACATGGGAATTACCATAATGCTTGAAGATGTGCCTTAATTGGAGATTGCGTATTGGAGATTGCATTCTTTTGGAATTGGATGGTGCTTGGGATTTGA
>JANVCL010000005.1:31101295-31124858 GCA_026546855.1 Erythroxylum incrassatum | reverse complement strand
TCTCTGATTTGCGTCAAAGTTCCAGCATTACTTCATAAGTTTCTTATAGTTGGATTGCCGCACCTTTGTTCTTGTTTTTCCAGAGATCGATTTCTAAAGACCATCGCATATCCTCTTCTCCTAAGCTACCTCACCATCTGTTTTTCCCCTTGTCTACGTTGCCGAATTCTTTAACAGTATCGACGCACTCTTCTGCCGCTGGTCCACGTTGCTGAATCTTCTAACATTATCATCGCATATCCTCATCCTTGCTGCCGCAATTTCATTTAATTATGTTTTATGGTTTAACTCTCCTTCACTTTTCAAGTAGTTTAATCATAGGTTGATTGGGCTAATTTAATTTCTGGTTTCTTGTTCTTAAAGTTTCTGCACAATTCCCTTGTTATTTTCGATTTTATTATTAAAGACCAGTTATGGAGATTGTTGTTATTATTATTTCTTTTGATTTCAATTCAAGTATGAGTAGTTAATTTTTTATATCTTGGTTTAGGGACCCATGTTACATGTTATTTTAGTGAGATTTTTTGGATACTTTTTATGTTGTTAATAAACATTGGATATTTTCAGATCTATTAGTTCTAATTGGATTTGTTGGTTTCTAGGAGCCATATTAGAGATTAATTAACAGACCTTTACGGGTCACTTACACCATTTTGAATATTGGACCGCCAAAACGTCAAAAGCTCATAATGTTTCCTGAAATAGAAGTTGTAGATCTCGAAGTCCTATTTAAAATCCATATCTAGATCACTTCATTCCGAGTTCTACACAAAGAGTTAGGCCTCTTGCACTAAAGTATGTTCAATTGAGTTTTATAAAATTCCAGATTTCTAACTCTTCACTTACAACACTCCATTCCTCATGCATAATCAATCATTTCTAGTTCAATACTCATCATTTGTCCACTCTTATAACTTAATTTCAATGCAATATCATCCATAGCCAAGATATGGTCCATGATTACACATAAACACTCATAACAGGACATATATATATATGCACAATCATCATCAACTTTCATCACTAAGTATTCAATTCAAGGCACAATTAGACACTCATAAAGACAGAATTTGAATTCAATGTCTTTAAACAAAATGTAGCCATATGTCTCTAATTTACTTCAAGTTAAGGATCATCTCATTTGGATCACTACAGAAAGAGTTATGGCTAATTAACTGAAGCATATTTAGTAGAGTTGTTACAGCTAACATTTCCAGATTTCAAAACTTCCAATATTTTACATCAACTTCACCTTCTAACTAGCTTATCTCTTCCATTTCCTTCCCTCATCATTCTCTACCCAATCAACTCAATATATCAATCACAACAAATCATGATATATATATTTTAGATCATTAACCAAAACAGGACATGTTCATGCACCTACTCATCAACCATCAACTACATCTCACCATTCATCAATTCTTAATCTCACAACATCTCTATAACCCATTAATCATCAATCTTCATATATGTAAAAGGGGGAAACAATTATTTGCTCATTCCATCATAGATAAGCACCATTTTAAGATCAATTAACCCATCATCAAACACATCTTATTCAACAACAAATCAGAAAGAACAAGATGCTACTTACTTGAGTTAGCTTCAATGTCTTCAAATCACCATGAAACCCTAACACTCCAACATACACCATCATCACAACTTGAGGTGAAGTAGGTTAGGTTTCTTTAGAAACAAGAAGAAGCTAGCAAGATATGTATGTGAATAAGATGGACAAGGTGCAACTTTAAAGCTTTGGAGAAGAGGGTGTCGAAGATGGAGAGAGAGATGAAGAAAAAGTGAAAAAGAAGAGGGAATGAAGCCTATATCGTGGATGAGGAACTGAAAGACCCAAATATGGTCTTTCATTAACAATTTCGTGGTTCATATATATGGTGGGGCAAGTGACACATGTCACTTGCCATATGGCAATTTCCTATGGTTCCGAATGTTCACTTTAATAATTAGTCCATTTTGTCTCCAATTTCTACTCCAATTGTCTCCAAAATTTCAATGACACAAATCATTAAATCCCAAAATCATTTATAAAAATTTAAATTGCTATTTGACTCTAAAATTCTACTACTATTCACCGATTATTCTGCCACTTGGCAATTTTTTTTGTCCAAAAATATCCTAAATTTCAGAAAATTTCCAAATTTTCTCCAAAAATTCTAATTTACTTCTTATCTATTCCCACTCAATTTTTAAGGCACAAAGCTAAAATACGCATCATATTCACATTAAAACGACCATTTATACCCGAAAATGTCAATTGAGTGCATGGACAATTAATTTGATGTGTGCAATAATCAAATTCATAAATGTGTATGTCGATATGATGTATGAGCATGAAATGCAATGTTCTTAATCTCACTTGAGCTCACATGTACCAAATTTTAGGGTTCTAACTCTTAGTAGGGGAACGGGATGTTACATGACTGGATCGGTATCTGGGTATTAGAATTTCTATCTTGTTACTTCTGATTAATCACCATTGTAGAATGGGTAAAAAGAAAGAATAGTTGCGTTATGCAATTCCTAAGAAACAGTCAGCAGCTCCTACGCGACGCTCCAGTTGCCTGCAGTCTCTTCCAGGGTCTGGTAGAAGCTTTATAGGAGCTGGATCATCTTCGACAATACCTATCGATATTCCAGATGTTCAGGATCAAAATGATCCTCTTAAAGATGTTAATCGAGTAATTGAGGCCTTGGTAGAAAAGTCTTCATCAGAATCTGATGCACCTCCTTCGCCTCATTCAGTCCCACAGCCGGCCCCTCCTCTAGCTCCGAAAAAGCGCTTCAAGATGAAATGTACCAAATCGGTATGACCATAGATGCAATCCTGCTGCCAGATTGCCAGTAGATAGAGCAGTCTTCTTCAAATTCTTCACTTCAGCTGATGAGGAAAAATGAAGTACCTTGTCAGATACTAGGGTCGTGATGAATCGACCTATTAATCTGGATGAATTTCGCAGTCAACACTCTTCTTACCGAACGCTCTTTGCTATATGCCTCCCTGCTTCTACAACACTATGACTCCGTTCTGGTAAAGGAATTTTATTCTAATATGACAAGTGATATTTTTAATGTGAATGCTGCTACTTTTGGTGTTGTTTATGTAAGGGGGAGGGTCATTAGTTTTGATGCACTCTTACTGAATGTATTTTTGAGATTTGATAATGTAGATGATAATTATCTATATAATAATGAGTGGGAAATTTCAACCGAACAAATTGTCATGGTCTTAACTGGTAGGAAGCTCACTGCTTAGCCGTCGACTTTTGCTCTTCGATCTTCAATGCTTACACAAAAATATTTTGTTCTATTCAAGCTGATAGTCACCAATTGGATGCCAAGTACTCATGTGGTGACCATATATTTGGCCCAAGCCAAGCTTCTTTACGCTATCGGAACGGGAGTCCGTTTCAATCTTGGCCGCCACATCATCGACCCCATGCTAGCTATTGAGAGTAAGCCCCACTCTCTCTTGTATTTTCCTTGTTTAATCTCACAATTTGTGTATTCCAATGGAGTCCCCAGGCTTGAATCGAGTATCTTAGAAACTGTTCCCCTGATTAACATTTCATCAAGGATTTTTCGGTAACTACAGGTGGTGGACTTGCCATATGTTGCCTCGGGTCCTTCAGATGCCTCGGGTCCCTCCACCATCAATCCCAATGCTGCTTTATTCTCTAAGCTTGAGCCATTGAAGGTGTTTTGCAAGCTACAACTGAGGCCATTCGTCAATTGAAGCACCGCGCCCTTCAATCTCCGGGTGCTCCTTAATCTCTTTTTGTCATCTATTGTCTCAAAGGGGGAGACAACCCACAGATAAGTAGTGTTATTTTTCTTCTTTGGTTGGACACTTGTAATTTACTTGTTGCTTGTTGCTGTTCGAATTTGGTTGGATTTAATTTTGAGTTAGCTTATGGTGGCATATGTACTTGCATATTGAATTAAGGGGAGCATCAACATTTTCTGTCTACTTGTGTGTTGGTTTAGTTGTTGAGACAAAAATGCCAAAAAAGGGGGGAGATTGTTAGCATTTATGCAAAATATATCCTATCTTTATTTTTGGCATTTTTATTGGACATGGGAATTACCATAATTCTTGAAGATGTGCCTTAATTGGAGATTGCGTATTGGAGATTGCATTCTTTTGGAATTGGATGGTGCTTGGGATTTGAATCGAAGTCATATTCCATATAACCTTATAAGTTGAATTTTCGATGTTAACAGATGATCTTATACTATCCTTGTTTGAAAAGGAGTCTATGAAGGAAAACCTAGTGAGAGTGCGTGAGTGACTAAAATTGTATAGCTTACGTGCAACTGAAGTTTAGTGGAGATTGGTTGCGCATATGTTCTGATTTTTTGGTGAGAATGGTGAATTTCTTGATTGACTGTTGCTCTGTTTTCTTTTATCCTCTATTGAGTTGATTGCATGGGTGTCTTGGAGCAGCTCTTTTTCATGTTTTTTTATCTCTAATAAGCAGTCCACGAATTGTACAAAGTTGCTGATTTTTCTGGGTCCTTGAAGTGGTCTGTTAGTTGCGGCACAAAGGAGATTTTATTGTTGATGGTTGCATGTTGAACTTGTGCAGTGGCTTTTTCATGTCCGTGGAAAACTTCTGATTTGGGAGTTTATTTTTACTTGTTTTATTTGTTCTTTCGGTTGAGTAAAAATAGTTAGAAAAATCCTCTGACGAGGTTAACACGAGTTGGTCGTATTATTGGACGTGAAGATCTTTCACGGATAGTCAGGTTGTGGGTTAGTTACATAGATTGAGTGGTACGTGGTAGATCAATCTTGTGTAATTTTTGTGAATTACAATAAAAGTGATTAATCTGGGTGAGGGCCCCGCAAACGTAGGCAAGTGTGCCGAACTGCATTACTAAACATCGGCGTTTTTTCTTATTTCGCATTCGTAAGGTTTTTCTTATTGCTTGCGTAAAGAAATTTTTTGAGTGTCTGCGTAATACGTCTTCACTTAGGTATTTCAACATCAAAACTCTAAAAAGTTAGAATCTTAAATGGAAAAAACAAGCTATATGTATTCTAATTAGAAATAAATAACTTTGAAAGATAATAAATCTCTATCTAAACATAAATAACAAAATAAAACACCTAGTTGTACAAGTTTTAGAAGAATGTAAACACCGTTGAAGTAACAATATCTAATTATTTAAACTATATGTTTGACGCCTTTTTTGGATATAATTGAATTCATTTTTTTAATGTTGCTCTTAGTGTGCATCTTTAAGATGAGTCTAGAGTTGGTTAAAAGTTAAACTTTGGTACCATTTTATTTCTACTTTTCTAATTTGCAAAACCAATTTAAAGTTTGGTGCCAGTTTGCTTCAAAGTTCAATGTTAATTATGCTTTGTAATTACAATCTTCTTTTTGATACTTTAATTGGGCTTTTCACAAGCTTTTCAAGCCCCTCTATATGCCTCCCTTATGTAAAAGTTTATGTAGCTCAGTTCACTAGTTGAGCCTCATCACTCTTAGTTATGATGGGTATTTTAAGGCATTTAAATGGAATTTACAAGGTTTGAAGACCTGACAATATAGATGGTTAATTTGTAATCTAATAAGGGCCTACAGAGACAAAATTTCTTTAAGATTAATCGAGAGCCTTTAGATTTTTGAAAGCTAGCAGAGAGTTTATGAAGATATGGACATAATTAAGGTCAACTCCACTAGGTAACAATAAGTCATCAGTGAAAGCTAGACTGAAGATCTTTAGCCCTTGCATTTACTATGGTGCTTGAAAATCCATTTTTGCTTTATATTAAAGAATATAAGCCTATAAGAACCTTAATACATAAAGTAAAGATGTAAGGGGTAAGATGCCCCCTTACCTTAAGCCTTTGGCCCCATTGAACAGCTAAGTTCACTCACCATTCATTAAAATGCTATAAGAGCTACGAAAATGCATTGCTAAATCCACTTAATAAAAAGTTGAGGAAAGATAAATACATCACAGAAATTGATCCTGAATTTCCACTTGATTAAATCAAATGCCTTGTGAAATTCAATTTTCATTTAACAAGATTCTTAATTACGATGATCCTTGAACAACTCTTGTACCAAAACAATGTTGTCTCTAATATTTCTTTACTATATAAAGGTATTATGGCTTAAGTTGATCAAGGTGTTCAATGTTACTTTAACCTTAAAGCTAGCATCTTTACGATGACTTTGTAGATTGTATTACAATATGAAATTATTTTCAAATCAAACAATAGATTGGGGTTATGCATCTTAAGAATCATCCTTAGAAAGGTTTTGTTTTCCTATTTTAGTATTTCCCTTTTGTAAAAGAATTTCAAGATTGCAGTTAAACCATATCACCTAGTACGTTCTAAAATTTCTGAAAGAAAAGAGTATTAAAACCATCTAGATTTGGAGCTTTGCATGGGTTTGGGCTTAATGGAGCTTCATCGATATCAAATCTAGTCTGGGTAAAGAATGAAAGTTTTAATGACCTACATAGAAGACAAGCTAATATTAGAGTTACCTAGTGTACCTTTGTTTCTATTCCTTCTAACTAAGATGGTATTATAAAAGAAATTTGAGTCGGCATTGTGAAAGAACTATAAGTTTCTGTCTCCACCTTTACACCAACCTATCATTAATTTTTTTCTTCATAAGGGAGTTTCAAGGTTTCAAACTTAGATATATTTTTCTAATGCTTACATTTTCTCTAAATTTATGGATTCATTACCTAGAAAGAGATATAACTCCTTTTAGAGTGAATTGAGGTCACTCCTCCTAGAGTGAATTGAGGTCACTTCTAGCTACCTAGAGAGTTGTATATATATATTGGGGTAATGTTTATAGTTGAGGGATTTAAACTCTTTTCTAATAGCTTGCAACTTAGTCATGCACTTATAGGCTTTAAAACTATATGTGTTAACTAGCATCCCTTTTATTACACCTTTAAATACTTTAGGTTTTAATGACTAATTTTTAAATATGAAATGGGATTTGATAAGAGAGCTAATAGAAAGGTTAAGGATCTTGATAGGTGAACGATAAAAGTTAAGTGAATTTCCAAAGTGAGCTATGATTGAGAGAAAGTAGGTCATCTAAGTGGAGTTAAATAAAGCCCTATCTAGTTTCTTCATGCTAGCTAATCTCTATTTTATCTATTAAACTAAGTGAAAAAATGCCTTTGAAACCTCAAATCTATGTCACCAGTTTGGCTTAAATAGATAGTCATCAATAAAGTGCCCAAGAATCAATTTCATTAATGTATGTAGTGTTATTAAAATCTCTTTAGGATTAACCAAGGATTAGGTTACCAAAATGGATCTTCTTCAAGGTCTCCCATAAGGAATTTCTTTGTAAAGCTAAATTAGCTGCATAAATGAAGGTGATGTTAATGGAATTTGGAAAGAAAAAGAATTTAATTGATAGGTATATTTATTAATCATAAGAGAGGAATTAAAGAAATAGAAAATTTTTAGTGTCAGAAAAGTTATAATGATTCTACCATTATAATGGTGTAGGTGATTAGGGTAATGTTTCATCCTCTTCCAAAAACGTAAAGACCATCTTTACTAGGGTTGGCTTTTATTTTAATCTCTAAAAGACCTAACAAAAAGTTTAGTGATCAATAAATTATGAAATATTTTGTTATTTTTTCGGGATAATTAAGGCCCTTAACATCCCATACTAAGATAGACATCAAGATGAATTTTAGACATATAAACAAGTAGAAAGTTTTTTCTTTGACCTTATGTTAGGGTATCCCCTTCTTTGTTACTCCCATCAAGTTCCACTATTTCCTTTCTATTATTATTCTTTGGTTAGACTTTAGTTGGATTTATTTTGGATTATTGTTACTCAAGGTTGCTTCCTCTCGAGTCACCATATTATGCTATATTGATTTTTTTTAGTCATGTTTTTTTTTTGGTTGAATGACTTTTAGAGAATCAGTTTCCCTTGATTTATTTGGTGCTCTAATTGGTGGTTCAGTGGTACTCAACTCTAATTCCTTATTATGAGTTGGTTGATCCGTTACAACATGCTCAAAAAGCATGTCGCTGAAATAGGCAAAAACACAAAATTTGTATTTTGAAAATTGAGTTTTCACTTTAAAAATTAAAAAACCAAAACCACAAACGAATAAGTGTATTTCAATAACTTGTTTCTATATTTTAAACAGCCAAAACAGAAAATTAAAAAAATGGAAACAAACAGTCCTAATTTACCCTCTGAGTAAAGAGCAACAGCTAGTCCACGTGTGAAAACGAGAATATTGTCCAAAAATGAAAAGATTACGGTCATAGTCCATCGTGTAGTTACAGCCATGGAAAGATGTGAAGTATGCGGAAATATGCACATGATCTTATTTCTTTTGCTCAAAATTTCTCCTTCTGATAAGAGAAGATTCAACAAATTATCAATGTTGAAAGTACAATTTCTGCTGCTATGTTAAGTTTTCGATACAAACAGTTGAACCCACATGTTCTGTTAATTCAGTCCTAGAAGTGTAAGCCAATTCTGTTCTCTACCTTCATTAAGAAAAAGCCACATACAACGCCAGTGAATCGATACAGGACCACAACGATATGAGGACAGGAACAGACATCTAGCAACCCGTAAACCTAGGATCACGAAGCTAAAGAATGGAGAAAATGAGCATCAACAAAACCAATTTTATTGGAATTGAAAACAAACTCAAGAGAAGGCGTGCCGCCATATGATATGTACATATATAAAGGTATCAACTAGTACAACCTAACAACATTCGGTATCTTTCTATATCAACATTAGGTACCCTCCTCGGAACATCATAAACCTGAGTTAACATGCCTCTAAGTTGAGCTAAAACAAGTTACTAATCCTGTTGGACAGCCATTAGGCAGAATAACTCTGCCGGCTTTTTCTTCATCATTTAGAGGCAGATAACATCAGGCGCTAGGATCTTGTTCACCAGGTGCTGCCTCGGGATTTCCATCTGATTTCGATTGCTTTGATTGAAAATCCTTTACAGCTGCCTTGATTGCATCCTCAGCAAGCATGCTGCAGTGAAGCTTAACTGGAGGAAGAGAGAGATGCTTTGCAATTTCCCTGCAGTAAACCAATATTGTAGAGTTTGAACACCACCATTCACAGGTTTTATGCATGTTCACTAATATTTAAAAGTTGAATACAAAAAACACTAACTCAAAGTTTCCAGAATGCTTGAAAAGATTACTTGGATGCTTGGGTGCACGTTGACAAAAAGTTTCATTCTGAACAAAAAAAAGGTGAAACCGTGGCTTAATTTTTTCCATTTTTAAATTTTCAGTTTTCTACCATTTTTATGGGAAAATGGTACTTAAAGGAAAATCATGTTCTCTTAAATTGAATTTGAAAAGTATTTTATAGAATATACTAAATCAAATTAGTATATATTTATCGTTGAGAAACCATTCCTATCACTGAAACAATTTAGAATCAGGAATCAATTATTACATTTCCACAAATAAATGCATGAACTCAGCAAATAATTATACAAGTAAATCAGAGAGAGTCAATTCCTCACAATTATCTCTCAAGTCAGTTGTCATCAGGATAGTATGCCAAATTTGGTATAAATAGGTCGGCATATACATATTTAATAGTACGATAAAAATACTTGAAGAGTGCTTAATGTGTTTGCTAATGTAAAGAATAAAACATAGAATCTAGTGGTTAGTCAAGGGGGGAAGTAAAAAACTAAAAGAATACAGAGAGCCAGCAATCATGTTAAATACTCGTACATATACAGTAGAAGTAGATTTGTCCACTCACGTATTCTTGATGGTCATAACTTCCTCCATTTGTTTTCCTTTGACCCATTCAGAAGCTGAAACAAGATAATAACAACCAAATAATCAATTTTAACAAAACAAATAAAAGAAAAACAACAAAAAATCAAAACAGACTTGATCAAAAAACCAACTTCATCAACCGCAGACGAACTCAGGAACAAAATCAGACTTGGAAGAATAATCTTCCTTTACAATAATCAATACGTTTATCTTAGAATCGAACAACTAATCCACCAGCCCTTGAAAAATCCCTGGAATTGAAAATTTTATCTGCACAAAACTTACCAACAGAAGAAGAAGCAATCGCAGAACCACAACCAAAGGTCTTGAAACAAGCATCGACGATCTCACCGGTCTTCTCATCGACCTTGATTTGCAGCTTCATAACGTCGCCGCAGGCAGGTGCTCCGACGAGGCCCGTGCCGACGTTAGGGTCATTCTTATTGAAGGAACCGATGTTGCGGGGGTTATTGAAGTGGTCTACAACCCTCTCGTGATACAAACGTGAGCTGAGGGGAAGGAGCGCCGGCGGTGCCAACTCCCTCGCCGCTGGCACCTGTCTTAAGATTCTCTTCGACGCGAAGCGGAGCATTGAATCAGCTGCAGGAATTTTCTGGGATATCTATCAAGTAGAGTTGAGCAGCAACTCCCACAATTTGGGGTTTATATAGAGACTAGACGGCGATCCCTGAGGGAAACGTGGACGGTCCAGATGATTTTAGAATAAGATCTCACAATTGTTAATTCTTATTTTTGGTTGCATAAGCATAGCACTACACTTAGTTGATTTTTCTGCACCGGATAGGAATTGAAGATTGAAAATGAACCGACTTAACGTGAAGTACAGTTTAAGTCGCCAATGTCACGCCGTTTTGACGCCCGACATACAGGAAAGATATTACAAATATGGGAATTGGGTTTGGGTTTGGGTGTTGGATTTCACAATTAACCGACTTTTTTGGAATTGTCATTACATAGCCCGGCCCATGCCATCGCTATTTCCCTCTCCCCGCTAGCGTGGCTTTCAATCCACCAAACCGCTTTTCCGACGCAGACTTAAACAAATCGTCGCCGACGTCCTTTGTTGGAGATTCGTAATCGAAGTTGAAATTCTTTCCGTCCACGCAACTTCTTTCTCTTTTATTAATATTTCCTGTGTTAGCTGGCTTATGATTTCTACCCCTTATGTCACTCTGCATATTGGGTTTATTGTTGTTCTTGTTACCAATTAATAAAGGCTTGTTTCTTGTACTTGAGGATAGAGGAAAACAATGAGAGGTTTTGGGTTTGGGAGATCGGTGGTGCGCTCTTTATCCCACCAAAATCACAGAGATTTTATCTGCCGCCGCTTTCTACAAATTCCCTTGGCGACGGCGACGACGAATTTGCCATTTTTGGATGAGGGCAACCGTGGGCACCCCTGTAACTTCAAGTTCTTGAGGTCTTCCCCTCTTCCAGTGAACTTCACTTATTTCTCATGTGCGCTCCGCTCTCTGTATTTAATTTTCTTTTCCTTTTCTTTTCTTGCATTGAATGTCGTATCTCTTCCCCATTGGCAACGCCTTACTTTCTGAACTGTGTTTGGTTGCTGATAGAACGAGAGAAAAGTAACAGAAATGAAAAGACTATGTTTTTTTAGTTAAATTAAGTACTTTCGATATTACATGGCTTAACTAAGAACAAGCAGATTCATATATGATTTTTGGTGGATGTTGTGAAGTTCAGCAGTTTTCTTTTTTCTTGTATATCAGCAGTGCAGAGGAGGACGATGTTTATACAAACTCAATCCACTCCAAATCCATCATCACTTATGTTCTATCCTGGAAAGCCTGTAATGGAAGTGGGTAGTGCCGATTTTCCCAACGCCCGTTCTGCCATGAATTCTCATCTTGCCAAAGCCCTCTTTGGAATTGATGGTAAGTTTTACATTTTCTTTTTGTTTTCATTGCTTATTCTGCCATTGTCGTTTGTTTGTGCTTTTCTAGAAAGTGATATATGAAGCAAGACACAACCCTGATCTTTATTTAGATTTTCCATTGGTGGAATTAATTAAAGGGTTATTCATCTTCTTTTTCTCGTTGAAGCTTGCAACAGATGCTTTGGTATAGAAGTTTTTAACAACTAAAGTTTTCTAAAGTTGATGTATACTATATAATTTTACTTCTTACTGAATTCTGATGGTCTTGTCATTATGTGTCCTTCAAAATTTGATTTAATGACATGGGTTATATTTAGACTGAAGAAAGATTTTCAAAAGAAAGGTCTTATATTTCTAGGCGTGCAGTTTTTAACATATCCAATCTGTTACTTTGTCTTCAGAAGTAATTCTTGGGGAACCAAAAGCATGATTTGCACGTTTCATCTTTTCTACAGGTGTCACTCGTGTGTTCTTTGGATCAGATTTTGTCACAGTAACAAAGTCAGATGATACACCATGGGACTTACTGAAGCCTGAAATATTTGCAGCAATTATGGACTTTTACTCCTCTGGGCAACCATTGTTTCTGGACTCACAAACTGCAGCTGCCAAGGACACAGCAATCTGTGAGGTGTGTATTTTATTTATTGATCTATTTGATGGCTTAAAAAGCTTAGTTGTATAATTTCAGGTTATTCATTTATTGAACATTTGGAAATTTCATATTAATTGATTATTTACATGTGCTGACCATTAGATTGCCCTTGAGCATTGATTTAAATGAAGTGGGTATGGTTAAATTCTGGATTTAGGTCCTCCCATAAAACAGAAAATAGAACAAGAAAATTGTTTACTATGTGAAGTGGTCTGGTGTGGAAATGTCATATTTCAGAGGCTATTCAATGGATTTCCTAATCTTGATGTTGGAAGACTGCTTGGGACACATCTCCATGATTTTCTGATGTCCCATAGTTTTAAGATATTTGTTTCAGATTAACATTTTGTGGAACACTAAAAGGTGCTATTATAAAAATATTTCCTTCTTGGAAAGTTTTTTGGGAGGATGTGTGCACAACATGAGAATACTGCGGTAAACAGAATCACTACACTCTGCACTTGAACCTATGAAGAAGTAGTTTCTTCCTTTAGTTCTCAAATTTGTATTGAAATTTTCAAAAAGTTTGGTGTATGAAAGGCCATTTTTGCTTTTTGGAAATTTATTCAGATGAATATCAGATGCATGCATATACTGAATAGAAGAGTAAGATATGAAATTCTATCTTAGGTTGGATTACTTCCAAAAATAGGAGTGTTTATGAATTCCCAAGGAAAGGGAAGAAACAGCTAAAGAAATCCAGAAGTTTGATATGGAGTGGGCAGATTTCGTTGCTTTAATAATATATTTTAGTTATCCTTACAATTTAAGTCCTCGAGGTGGTTTGATATGAAAATTAATTTTTCCTTGCAGGACGACTCAGAAACTGTTGCTATGATAAAAGAACTTTTGGAGACACGTATTAGGCCAGCAGTGCAAGATGATGGTGGTGATATCGAGTATCGGGGCTTTGATCCGTATGTTTGCATTCTTTCCTTAGAAATTAATATTGGTCATTTGGTTGTTAGCCATTGATTTTAACTTGTTTGCTTTGGTTAGGGAAACTGGACTTGTCAAATTAAGGATGCAAGGAGCATGTAGTGGCTGTCCTAGCTCATCTGTCACTTTGAAATCTGGAATTGAAAATATGCTGATGCACTACGTGCCTGAGGTAACAAGTCATAATCATAGCTTCTGTATTTCTGAATTCTGTACTGTTCTTCAACATTAACATCTCTGTATAAAATATAAAATTTGTGTGAATGATAAAAATGGTTTGGCTATGCAGGTGAAGGGTGTGGAACAAGAATTAGATGTGGAGGATGAGGATGCAGCGGTAAGTGGACAAATGGAGTGAGACTTCTACTTGCATCGTTAGATTCATGAAGAGATCAACAGGACTTACGGATTTTGGCCTAAATGAGAGAATAATGATGTTTCTGCATTTTTTTGTAGTATTTAATGCCTTTTCTGTAATGGTCGCGTAGAGCGGACAGATGTATATGTGAAAACATAGCTGGGATAGAGTTGTCTTTTTTTGTAGAAAATTTATATTTTCATCTCCATGGTGCTTTTTTCTTTATTACGAAACACTTGTTCTAAAGATGGGACGGGGTAGGGAGTACCTTGATATGGTTGTCGAAACGGGTGGTCTTCTATATGAGAGATGCGGTGACTAATCTCATTGCCAAAGTATTATTATTATTGTGTATCAAACAAACATAATCCATGTGATACTTCTTTCTTAACCCTTGGGATCGTCCTGCTCCAAGGTTGGAATGATTCTCCCTTTAAATTTATAAAACACGGTTCACAAAGCAAAGTTATGCAACAAAATGAAGTTCACAATTATCATAGACTACGATACAAGTAAAAGGTATACATACATGTTCATAGTCATCGTCAAAATAACATATTCTATTATAATTCATTTGTTAGACGTCATTATCACACAAATAGAATGTCATACCCGTGCTATAATATTTTGTATATGTAAATTTTAAATAATGGTATATCAAATTGTAAATATATCTTGACATTTTTACTTCTTAAACATATATTAACCACGGTTATTTTATATCCTTTTTTTTACTAGTCATAATGAAATAAGATATTTTTTAAGTCATGTCCTCGTAAATCATTTTATATATAAATAACTAATTCTAGTCAGCTAATTTTATCAAATATTTTTCATAAATAGCTGATTTTATTAACTAGTTAAATTAGTTGATATAATCTACTACTATCAGTTTTGTTCTGGTTTCTTTGTTCAGTAAGAGCAAGCAATCAAATAACGGCGATTTCCATTTCCCATGTGGCACTGTTGAAGCAGACTTAGGCAAGTAAGACAAGAATCGAAAAGATTATCTTTACTTCAAGCCTTAAGAATGGGATCTGTGAGTCTTTTAAGATTATATATTTTTCAGTAACTGATATGGAATTGGATATTGCTATATCTAGTTGGACGCAAAATCTTGAGTCTCAAAATTTGGTGTGTCGCCTGTTCAGGTTCAGGTTCGATATCAATCCTCCTATTTTTATTTTTATGAGCTTTATTTATTAAATATATAAATTTTTATAAAATAAAATTAGAACAGACTAATAAAAATAAGTAATCTGATAATTGATAGTCTATTAATATATATATATATATATCTATTTTCCATTGGGAATTGTAGTGATTGGGAATCTACGGAGAATTTGTACGTTGCTTCGCTATAGGGTTTGGGATTGGGATTGGGACAGTGGCTGCAGAAAGGTACGGTTGAATTCAACAAGAAGTTCATCAACCAGTCAACAACAACTAGTCCACATCTTGGCTTTTTAGCTGGATGTAGCCACTCTTATCCCTCCGCTTTCTCAAGACATTTTCAAGCGCTCCTCCAGTGTGTAAATTCTTTTGTGTTGGAGTCATCATCATTACCCAAGTCCCTGTTAGTACCACCTCCCTGGATGATGCCTCAACCGGTTATTGACCTAAGCGTTACTTATGTCAGCAGATTCATCAACGTCAACCGTTAATTAACTGTAATAAACAATTATTACAATTAATAATAATAATAATAATATTTAACAGTTCGCTCACTGCAACTGTAATTTATCTACCAACCGACAACTGAAGAAAGAAGTTCTCCAACCACTTTTTAAGGTAAAGGCCGCGGTCACGACTCGTATTTGGTTCTCTTGTCTTCATTTAAAGTCAAGTCTCCAACGACTGAAGTCTGAAAGAGTTGCAAACCTTTCCTCTGTCCACTACTGTCACTGTTTGGGCCAAGTTCGCATGTTAACCATGGAGTGCAGGAATTTTTTTAACGGGATCAGAGAGCTGAGACCTCTAGTTCACTTACTAGTCTCGCTAAGTGTTTATTGGATTGGCGAGGAAATGACAGTCTCTGTTCTTGTTGACGTTGTTACTTCTGCTTTGTGTCCTGGTCAATCGACATGCTCTGAGGCTATCTACATCAGCGGTCTCCAACAAACGGTAATGTGCAAATTATAATGCCTCCTTCTTCAGTCGATAAAATGCAAGTGGGGTTTGTTTATTGAGTTTGAATATTGTTGATTTCTTCTCTTAACCTTAGTCGACTTTGTTCATCTAAGATTTTTGCTGTTTCTCTCTGCTTCTATCCGTTAGACTCCAGAGAAAATGGGACAGAGGCGAGCCAGAAAATAACGTAAAGAAAAAGGGATTATTGTTAGATTACATCTTGTTTCTTAACTCATATGATCAGCGGCTTTCAATTTTACTTGTTTGCTTAAGAACGAAATAGATAACACAAGAAGTGAATAGGAAAAGTAACAGTGGCATCGACACCAGTGATCTAACAATGTAAGTTTGAAAAACTCTCTTTATACAAGAAATGATGAAGGAAGATAATTTCGCTTAGACACCAATGCAGAAGAATTTCCTATCTCTGATGGATTTGGAAGTCCATAAATTGAATGCATAGTGGTGGATGTCTTCTTTCCTTTCTTCCAAATTGTAAGGGAGTATCAATTATAGCCATCATTTAGCGTTTTAAATTACTTTGGCTCATTTAAGCTGAAACTCTTCCATTAGTAAAAGGCATAATTAAGCAGATTACTGTATGGTGGTAGGTGGTTGGAATTTTGAAGGTGGTGGTCCTGCCACTGCTAGGCCAGCTTGCTGACGAGTATGGGCGTAAATCGCTGCTCCTTCTTACAGTATCGGTCAACATATTCCCGTTTGGTATATCTCAACATTTGTACATCTTAAAAAACTAACAGGCTTATCCATAAAGTTCCCAAATTTTAGACGACATACAACATTGTAATTGCTTGCTTGCTTGCTTTTTTTTTTTATCGTTCAGCTTTACTTGCTTGCAATCGATCGAGAGGCTTTGTGTATGCATTCTATGTACTTCGAACAATCTCAAATACCCTAAGCCATGGAAGTATTCAGTGGATAGCTGTTGCTTATGCGGTAAGACCAGTTTATGTTAACTTAGTGGTGAAGATAGAAAATAAACTGCGTCATATTTTTGCTTTTCCTGATAGGCAGATATTGTCAAAGAAAGGAGGAGGACTGTAGCTTTTAGTTGGATCATGGGGATCTTTTCTGTTGCTCATCTGTTGGCAAATATTATGGCACGCTTTCTACCCTCTAAGTACATTTTTGTGGTAAGTGAACTCTCGTCACATATTTTATGTCAACTTTAGTTTCATTATGATAAAGATCTTCATTTTATTTTTCAGATCGCGGTTGCCCTTTTCATCTTTTGTCCAGTTTATATGCAAATCTTTTTAGAGGAGACCATTGAACAGACTCAAACGAGGGACCCAAATTCAATCACATGGAATAGCTTTGTCAAGGCTTTGAAGACTCGGTATAATTCAATGAAAGAAACTACAACAATTGTCTTAAGCAGGTAACTCCAGCGTTTTAGCCAACTGCTCTAGCAGTGCTTCAAAGATCACTTATCTGATACTAGTTCAAATTTGACTTTTCAGCCATACACTAAGAAGCATTTCCTTTGTTTGCTTCTTCTATGAGTTGGGAATGTCTGGCATCGGCAATGTCCTATTTGTAAGTTCTCGTTCAGCAGATTTCTAAACTCTGTTCAGTATTTGTTATTTTCAGTTACCATGATTACTTTATTTTTAATAATATAATATAATTTATTAATATAATAAAATATGATTCATAATTTTAATTTTATTATTAAGCAATAAAATATTAAGCACAAAAATAATGTCTATTGCATTTGACTTCAATTATATTAGTTCTTTAGCATTCATAATTTGATTCTTTTAATGATATTTAGAAAACTACTTTCAAAATTTTGTTCTCATTTTAGTCAAAAATTTATCATATCAATACTAACTGGAAATAATAGAACATTACTTTAGGATGACAAATTATATATTGTTCAAGCAACCACCTTCATATTATTCTCTAATTTAGTTTACACTGGACTAAAACCTTTCATTTTCTATGCAGTATTACCTTAAAGCGTTATTTGGCTTTAGCAAGGACCAATATTCAGAAATTCTGATGACAATTGATATTGGTCAAATTGTTTCTCAGGTATTCCATTACCCATAGTTTGTTTAAGAAAAAGAGAAAGGAAGAACAAAAACGAATCGGGATATTGCCTGTTTAGTTCTTGCTAGACTTTTCCTAAAGACTGCTGTTATATTCAATGCTAATTGGTCAAGTTTTTCTACTGATATATTACCTGTTTGCTTCTAGATTTTGGTGGTTCCTCTTATCAATCCATTGTTTGGAGAAAAAGTGATTCTCTGTTTGGGTTTACTTGCTTCAATAACTTTTGTAAGTTTGCTCCCACCAAATTGCAGCATCTAACTACACTATACACAATTCATTAAGGAAAAAGACAATCTGATATACATTCCTTGTTTTGTATTATTATTCTGAATGAACAGGGATTGCTCAATGGCTTGGCATGGGCATCTTGGGTACGTACTTACATTTACTTGTTTCCTGAGACAAAAAGCTGCGAAGTCGTATTTTGGTGTGTCATGACCACTAATTTCTTGCACTACATCTACATGTTCGACTGCGCATTGTTTTGATTATGTTTACCAATAAAACATTGTTTCCATGACACCATCTCATGGTCTCCAAAGTGTCAGGATTGAAATTTAAAATCTCATTCTTATTGCTCTATTACAAAAATTCAACTAGTCTTTTATCGTAAACTTGCATCTCATTTTCTCATGGCATAATTTCAGGTACCGTATTTAGCTGCCTCATTTAAATCCGTGTACATATTGGTGAAACCATCTGTAAGTACAGTTTTTACTTGATTCTTTCTGCTCTGTGAAGAGTAGAATGGTAGTCAATGTAGCGGAAACTGAATATCGGTTTCATAATTGAATATCTTGACGAACAGGGTTATGCTATTATTTCAAAAGCAACAAGCTCAGTAAATCAGGTTAGTAACAGCTATCTCTGGTAGATATGCACTTATTCCTTGTTTACGCCATTGGTTTGGATTATTATGGAGAATTTTTCAACCTTTGAGGTGGCAGAAATATGTTTCTGGTTTAGTTTCATATTTGCCAAAATGGTTGTTGGAAGTTGTGCAATTCATTTTTCACTGATACGAGGCTGAGGTCTCTTATCTGACAATCTGTAAACATGAACTTCGAACTTTTATCTTCAATTGAGTTAAATGTATTTAAAGTCGTGCATCACTTAGCAACTTTATCAGATATGATAAGAAGAAATGATAACTTAGCTAATTTTCTGTTACTTCTAGCATAACAATATGATCTAAATATGCACTTAAAGACATTCCGCTTTGTTTTATTCATGTTTTTCCTTGATAACTTCCAGTAGTCATTGGTTACAGGGGAAAGCACAAGGATTTGTCGCTGGAGTGGAAGCCATAGCACAGTTTCTTTCCCCTCTTGCACTTAGTCCATTGACTTGTCAGTTGCCATTAATCTTAGTGCACTTTCTAAGCTTTGAATCAAAACTATAAACAATTCGATACTCATCTTTTACCTTTTGAATTGTTCTTTTAGCATTGTTCCTTTCGGCTAATGCCCCTTTTGACTTCAAAGGTTTCAGCATCGTTCTTGCATCCGTATGCATGGTAAATGCTTACATGACTCACTCATTTTTTCTATCCATCTGTCACCTCATAATATGAAATTGGTATTCTCAGGTTATTTCCTTGTATTATGCTTGCCTGCTTCAACCACAAGAACACTTGACGCCTGACTTGGAAGAAAATGCAGCCCCTCTTTTATCTCAAAATTGACTATCTAGGCATTTACTTCTATAATTTATCAGTGTCTGAAATCTCAATCTATAGGTGTAAATAGTAAATATTATTAATGCTCATAAAGCTTTCATTACATCATTTTCCTCTTTTCTCTATCTAAAAATAAATTGTAGGCAAATTAGAATGGAAGTTGTTCTTGTTTGCAATGAAATAATTATCTTTTCATTCACTTTTCAAAAGTCAAGATCACGTAAAATTTTATAAATTGTACATCCTTCTTCAGAAATTAAAATTTTTAATTTCTCAAAAAAATTTATAACATGATTCATGCATGAATACAATAAGCATGAATCATAAATTCGTACATATTGTGCAATTAGTTATTTTCTTAAACTTTTCCTTAAACTATTCTCAAAATTGGTTCATTGGAATCATAATAGCCGCACATGCGTTTGACTTTTAATAATATCTACAAGAGTGCTTGTTTAAATTTTATGCCTATTATAGTAGGGTTTGGACCTTTTAATATTTTTTTTAAATAAAAAAATTTATTACTAAGCATAAACCAGAGTTTGCATGGACAACAACAACAACAATAACGATACTCAATATAAATCCTGTTGAGGCGCAGAGTCTGGAGAGATCTAGTAGTATGCAACCTTACCCTTAACTAGTAAAGAAGCTATTTCTAACATAATTTACATGGAATGAACCAAAATAGCCTTTATAAAAACTCAAATACCAACCTAAGCCAAAAAAAGCATTGACTTATTAGTATAGGTCAACCTAAAAGAATACATATTCACAAAGGGAAGCATAGTTGTCAACATTGAAACAATTGCATATTTAACCTCATCTTCATGCCAGGAGAAAGTGACAATGTTGATCCTCTTGCTATTGCCAACTTCCTTTCACTCACCTTCTTTGGGGAACTAGATTGGTTCATGAAAATTTGTTTATTCCTTTCCCATCATACACTATACAGTGAGCTACCTAAAGTCACTCTAATGAGTTAAACACCATCCTTGTTCCAAAGCTAGTAATCCAATGAACAACACTTCTTCATTTTGTAACATGATAATCCATGTTGCATTTCCTCGTAATATTCTTCTATATTATATTATAAATAAACATTCAAAGAATAAATGTCCATTGGATTCCTAAACTTCCAACCATAGTTTGCACCTATGATTAGGAAGACGAAGAGAGGAGCTTCTAATGCAATCCATAATAGCGAGTCTCTCTTTCACTGTAAGTTAAAGATCAAAGGAAATTTTTGGAGAAATAATCTTATTCCAAACTAGAAGAATCAACTTGACCTTAGGAGTTGAAGTTTCAAGCAAGTCCATTTTGAATTTATTAGTCAATTTATCTGAAGGATACCTCAACCATAATGCTTTGTCCTCTTGAGGAGGAATTAGGGAGTACGGTGGAAAACATCTTTGAAAAAAAAAATCCTAAACTCCTATTATAACAATACCATCCTTCTCCATTAATGGTGTAATTGACCTTGACATTAATAGGGAAGAAGATTATAATATTAGCATAGTCAGGAAGTAAGTTTAGAGGATCTAGAATATTCCAATTGTCTTACTAAAACTAAGTCCTATTCCCATTCCCTAAAATTTGTATTAAATCACTAGCTAAAGAGTTTTCCTAAGTTCTAAGACTTGTAACAAGCTCTAAAAAGAATCTACTTTAGGTTTGATAGTCCAAATGTTGGCATTCCTTAAATAATGTTCATGTACCCACTTAATCCATAAGCACTCCTTGTTATTAACTATTATCCAGAGCCTTTTAGCCATCATTATCCTGTTCATTAAGATAGCATATTTGATGCCTAATCCTCCTTCAAGTATAGTTAAACATATGTCTTTCCAACTTACGTTAAAAAGGATTTGGGGATCACATTCCTAATCCATAGAAAATTCCTAAGTGGGTTTTCAATTTCCTTACATAGCTTTTAAGAAAAACTCAATGAGTTGAATAGTACACATATAAATTACTAATCAATGAGTTGATTAACTATAATATGCCAATAAAAGATAGCATTTTATAGTCTAGCACCCAATCCTTTTCCTAATCACATCAAACATCCAGTCTATGAAAGAGAGTCTTCTCGATAAGATTGGGATCCCTAAATAAGTATATGGTTGATCTTTATGTGATAACTTAAAAGTGTAGCTGGCTTCTGAGTAGAAGAGGAAGCATTTGTTAAAACTATCAAGAAACTTATACTTAGGCATGAAATGGTGCTAAATTCATCAAGTGATTTTAATAGGCAAGATATAGAAGGAACATTGGCTCCACAAAATAATTAAGTCATTAGTCAAAGCAAGATGTGTAATAGCCCACTTTTTACATTTCTTGTGAAACTTGAATCTGTGCTCTTGATTAGGGGTGACAAATGGCCCTAGGCCCAACCGATCAGACTCGACCTAGCCTGAAGTCAACGGGCAGGCCTAGGTTGACAAGGTCTCAGACTGGGCTTAAAGTTTGGTCGAGCTTCGGGTTGGGCTCAGGTTGAAACTGTCCAAGCTTGGCCTGACCTGAGGCCCGACCATTCTAAGCAAAATGACTTCGTCCAACTGAAAACAACGTTATTTTGCCCTTTTAGTTTAGAAAAGATTGGCTAAGCTGAGCTTTGGCTCGGGCTCAAGCCCTAATAGGGCCCGCCATTGCCATCTCTACTCTTGATTTAGATTCTTGAGAATGATAAGAGATAAAACTTTTATGTATATGGTAAATAGACCAGGGAAAAGTGAGTCACTTTGTCTTAAGCCTCTTACAATTTTGAATAAATGAGAGGTTTCACCATTAATGAGAACATTGAATGAAGTTGTAGTTAAGCTTTGACTTATCTAGTAGATGAATGAATTTGGAAAGCCAAGTACCTTTATAGTGAGCCCCAATTCATCATATCAAAAAGCTTTATGGATTCCAATTTTGAATGCATAATTGGCACCGGGTGCTTAGAGATGGTAATTCTTAAATAATTTTTAAGCAAACATAATATTATACCCCTATGCTCTTACCATTAGTTAATGCTACTTGTGTTTGACTAATAAAGGATATGACAAAATATTCTTAAGTCTAGCTATCAATAGCTTAGAAATTATCTTATAGAAAGTATTATAACATAATATCGACATGATTCGAAGAGGGGTTATGAGCCTTGGGAACCAAATATAGATGAGCATTGTTCCAAGCTTTGAGCATTCTTGAACTAGAGAAGAATTTAAATACAACTTCACAAATATAATTCTTAATAAAGTCCCAAGACTTTTGGTAAAAGAGAGCATTGAATCTGTAACACCCATATACCTCCTGGAAGGGTATGAGGATGCCACCCAAGACAGGACAAACAAATCGAAACATTTCACACATGCATTTTAAAATCTAAACTTAACACACATATAATACATCTCATAATTTCCAGAAACAAATCCAAAGAATATTTACAGGCCCAAACAAACTAAACAAAATACATATTCGAGTAATACAAAATTTAGACTCCTTTGGCCACTGCGGTTGAATTGTCCCAGTCCTTAATTTCTTCGCTCTGAACCTACACGGGGCAAATCCACCGTGCTAAGCATATAGCTTAGTGAGTAATAACTAATCTATATTAATTGATTACTTTACCAATAAAACAAAAATAATGCTTTTCAAAACAAATTGCATAATTAACAGAACTGCATGACACAGGAGGTTATAATACCTTCAGAATCGGAACATAATTTAGCTCATGTCAGAATCAAACAGATAACAGAATACAGAACAAATCAAACTATAAATCCATGAACAGAAGTGGGTAACGGGACTTATACAGGAGATACCATGATTGGTATCAGCAGGAGAGACATATGTCTCGATATCAGGAGACACCGAGGTGTCAATAACAGGAGACACTGAAGTGTCAATAACAGGAGAGACCGGAGTCTCGACACCGAAGTGTCACAGGAGCAGCTGCAGACCCTTCTAGGCATGCCTATTTACCCACAACTAGGACTTAA
>JANVCL010000005.1:31084595-31098365 GCA_026546855.1 Erythroxylum incrassatum | reverse complement strand
TTCACTTACTAGTACCACTGAGTTTCTACTGGATTGCTGAAGAGATGACTGTTTCTGTTCTTGTTGATGTTGTTACTGCTGCTTTGTGTCCTGAGCAGTCCACTTGCTCTGAGGCTATCTACATCAATGGTCTCCAACAGACGGTACATCAAAAAATTAAAGCTTTACTCACTATTTTGTTGCTTTCTCTGTGTTTCTTGGTTGGGTTGATTGAAATGAGAAAACCGGACTAAGGCTTCTAAAACAAACTTGATTATGGAACACAGGGTTTATTGAGTTTGAGTACTCAGTTTCTGTTTTTATAATTATCCGTTCGTTATAGGGAGATTAACTTGTATATCTATATATATATTAATTGTTCTTCTGTTTGATGTTGTTTTCTCTCTATTATCCCTCCTTTTGGCTTCCTGGCAAAGGGAACGACAAAGTTAAGAAATGGGTAGAACATGGGATTGTTGAATTTTGTGTGTCTTGTTCTTTGCTTTCTTGCTCCATTGACTTGTGTTATTTATGTCACCTCAGATTTGAATGAAATATCCAACATCTTTTATTCAAATTTGAGTGAAGGCATTATAACTCACTTCACTGAACACGTGTTAATGTAGTGATTAAAAGAAATTAAAATTTGTACTAGCATTGTTTACTGAAAAGGTTTATCAGTTTTTTGTATACCTACGGCAGCTATGTCCTAAAAGTGTCCATTCGACCTATGAGCTTACTAAGAATCGTAACTGTTGGGGTCAAATGCACAAGACCCTTATGCTTGATTTTAAAACTTCATTTGCCTATACATTAAGGAAAACATTCTGTAACTGTGAATTAAATCTCTCTTCTACTCAACGCATAAGCATATCTTACCATCTGTAGGTGGTCGGTATTGTCAAAATGGTAATCCTGCCACTCCTAGGCCAGCTTGCTGATGATTATGGACGCAAACCGCTGCTCCTTCTTACCGTATCCCTTAACATTTTCCCTTTTGGTATGTTCAAAAATCCAAGTACTGTCTGTGATTTCTTCCCTGGATTGATGATTATGATCACAGAAGTTACACCTTGTATGCACCCTCCACTCCGCCTCTCCTTCCTTCATAAGAAACAGAGGAAATAGCTGAAACTGATGTCATTTTATCAAACAGGTGTGACTGTAGGTTTCGTAAATTTGAAACTGTATTAAGATAAGACGCAATACACATAGTTGTCAGATTAAGCATCCGTTTAACTCAAATGAATACTTATATTAAAGAATGCAAGAGATTAACAGTGGCTTAGCTGAAAGTGTTTTTTTTCCCCTGCTATGTGAACACTTGATGTTTTATTTTTCTTTACCAATGAAACTCCACTAAGAAGCAGATATACTCTTGCTTTTATCTGCCATTTTATATACAAAAAGAAATCACTGTAACACAATCATGACAATGTTTACTATTGCTTGCTTCCTTTTTGGCTCAGCTTTACTTGCCTGCAATCAGTCAAGAGGATTTGTGTATGCATACTATGTACTTCGAACAATCTCTTATATTCTAGGACATGGAAGTATTCAGTGGCTTGCTGTTGCTTTTGCGGTAAGGATTACTGCCTTTGACTGAGTCTCATAGTTGGAAAGTAAAGTGATCATAATTTTGGTTCATTTGGTAGGCAGATTTTGTCAAAGAAGAGAAGAGAGCTGCAGCTTTTAGTTGGGTCACGGGTATCTTTTCTGCTTCACATCTGTTAGGAAATGTTATAGCACGATTTCTACCTGCAAAGTATATTTTTCTGGTTAGTGATATCTATTTCGTGGGGCCTGTTATCTTGTATATCTTATGTACTTTTGTTTCTAAACTTTTCCTTACAATAGATACCTTCATAGCTTCACTTTGATGAAGATCCCTTTTCATTTTCCAGGTAGCAGTTGCTCTCTTCACCTTATGTCCAGTTTATATCCAATTGTTTTTAGTTGAAACAAATAGGCGGAGTCCAAGGAGAGAGCACAATTCAACCTTTTGGAATAACTCTATTAAGATTTTGCAAACACGAT
Organism: Erythroxylum incrassatum; assembly: GCA_026546855.1. Lineage (NCBI taxonomy): Eukaryota > Viridiplantae > Streptophyta > Magnoliopsida > Malpighiales > Erythroxylaceae > Erythroxylum > Erythroxylum incrassatum. Next base: position 31,096,349 of record JANVCL010000005.1, on the reverse strand, counting down.
ATGGTTCAATGAAAGATACTACAATAATAGTCTTAAACAGGTACATTTGCTTTTAGAACTTAAAAGATATGATCTAGTTCTGAAGAATTACCTTTGAATTGGTTTTGTTTCTCCTTCCTATTTAATCAATTTGGCTAATATGTTCAATCTATCTTTTCAGCCATACACTTAGAGGCATTTCTTTTGTTTCTTTTTTCTATGAGCTGGGAATGTCTGGCATCAGCAATGTCTTATTTGTAAGCTCATTCTGTACTTGTCTGAACTAAATTAAATTATATCTTCACCATTTTCCCTGTTCTTGTGTTTTGATAACAATGCATTATTAATTGTCGTTTAGAATGAGTGTTGGAGAATTTTCAATTGACTTTCCCCTCATTCACCATGCAAACTTTCTACAGGAACATACTGCATAAACAATAGACATTCCTATGGCCAAAAAGTACAAAGAAACAACTATCGCCTTGTGTTTTTATCTTTTTTTATCTCCATTTTCTTGGTCAATTGCATATAAATGCAGTAGATGTGGATGGTTTAGCTATTAAGGCACATACAAGTCATTATCATAAAGCTGATCAACTCATTAAGAACACTGTTAGTTTAAAACAAGGAGGCCGTATGGTTTATATCATTTTTGTTGTTTTTATTTTTCTTAAATTAAACTTTTCTTGCAGTATTATCTGAAATCATTATTCGGCTTTAGCAAGAATCAATATTCAGAAATTATGATGATGGTCAATGTTGGTCAACTTTTCTCTCAGGTATGTCATTTCTCAAGAGTTTATCTTGTTTGATGAGAAAAAAATGAAAAATAAAGAGGAAGATTTAATCATTTATTTTTATCATTTTTGGTGCTTATTTTTAATCCTGTTATGCAAGATGTTACTTGAATGGAAAGGCAATTTCAAATTGTTAAGTGGCTCTTTTGTGTGTTCAACATCTTAGTACAAGGAGACTGCTGATACTGATAGCATACATGTCCATATTTTCTGACCTGGTTTATTTTTCAAGTTCTGAAATTCCTTTTTGCAACTTAGACTTAATTCTATGCTTACTTATAGATTTTGATGGTCCCTCTTATCGATCCGATATTTGGAGATAAAGCAGTACTCAGTTTGGGTTTACTTGCATCGGTAGCTTTTGTAAGTTTCCTTCTTCTAAATGACATCATCAGATCATATGAATTATCAAAGAAAGTGAGAAACAATCTTATACTGCTTCTGTCTGAATAGGGATTGCTAAATGGCTTGGCATGGGCATCTTGGGTATGTACCTCTACTCCATATGCTGGATTTTCTCCATCCTTTCTTGAAATGATTTTAAGTTCTGCATTCTTTTAAAGTTCCAAGTTCATTTTATTCCCTCTCTGATTCTTTTCTGGCTAAAATTAAGGGAATTATGACAGTCATCCGTGAACGTGATGATAAAGTTTCATACTCATTTTGCACGGCTTTATCGTAGGTGCCTTTCTTGGCTGCAGCATTTAAATCCATTTACGTAATAGTCAAACCATCTGTAAGTTACATTTCAAATACTGTGTATTTGTTTAGTAGAATCCTAGCGATTATATATTGAATTCCAGCAGCATTTGCAGAATATAACTTAATCTTTTGATTTCAGGGCTATGCTATTATATCAAAAGCAACAAGCCTAGAAGACCAGGTTTGTGGTCCTATTTCTTGCACAATGCATCAAATCTTTTTGCTTCATTTGAAATCATTGAAAATAGTGATATTAAGGGCAGGTTTTTTAAGTTTCATAATTCCAAGCAGGTTGATGGAATTTGCATATCAGGTTTTCTGTACTCTTATGAATGGGAGAGTGTTGCCAGAGATTAACTTGTAAATAAACTTGAAGTTTCATATAGCATTTAACTTAGCTGAGAACCTTTATTAAATCTGTTTTAAGCTAGGGGTCTAACAATGGGTTAGAAGGCCTTCCAAATGGTTAGATACAAGTTTTGATCACTAAACGTGTTAAGGTGGTTTGTTACAGGGAAAAGCACAAGGTTTTGTGGCTGGAGTGGAAGCAATAGCACAGTTCTTGTCTCCACTTGCACTAAGTCCATTGACTTGTCAGTTGTAAATTCTTGCTTACTTTGTATGTTTAGCATTGGGATCCGGATCATCAACTATTCCAATCGTGTTTCTTACAAATTGAATTGTTTCTTTCAGCGTTATTCCTATCTGCAAGTGCCCCTTTCCACTTCAAAGGTTTTAGCATTGTACTCGCTTCTGTATGCATGGTAAATGTGTATATAAATTTACTGATACATCTCTTCATCTTGCCCTATTGTTCAATAATATGGAATTTGGTCCTGTCAGGTTATTGCCTTTTACGGGGCTTGCATGCTTCCACCAAAAGAACACTCGAGGCTTGATTCTGAGCACATTGAAGCGCCTCTTTTATCAGAGAATTGACCATAAAAGCAGATGGCTACTTGTTTAATGTTATATTTTCCGAAGCCCCAGATTGAATATAGTAAATGGTATTGTTATTTATGAAGAAAATGTCTAAGAAGATTTGGAAATTTATACCCCTTGGCTTAAACACTATGTAAATATTTTATTCCCACCTTTGTAATTGGATTTAGGCAAGACTTTGTCTGGACCTCCTACTTCTGGCCAGAACAATGCAGTTCCATTTTTCTGAGTAGTTTCTTTCCAGTTTAAAAATCGATTAGGAGATGTTTCATAACACGGGGAACTTTAAAAAGAGCGCAAGTTACTCTTACAAAATGCTATTCTTATAATATATTCTGACATCAAGCACAAGAAATATTATATTTCCTCTTGTCTACATCAGGGATAAAGACCGTGCATTCTATGCGGGGAAGGAAGCGCTGCATTGGATTCGTCTTGTTAGCATGAAAAAAAATTCTAGTCGACGAAGATTGGTAATTGAATTTCCTTATTGTAACGCTACAAATAATATATTATGCATGTAAACTGCAGACAGATATCTCAAAGGAAAATCTTTTACTTTAATACACACCTGTTTGTCATCATGTCTACACACTTCATTGTAACTTTTGACATAGCTCGTAATAATCATATTCAATTATCAACCACTAAATTATTTATATATATAAAACAAGTTGAGTTCTCTAAGGAAGGAATCTAATATCATTTCACCAATGTTTTTGTTTTATGAAAATCTTAATCAGTTATGATAATTTTACGATTGAAATTCCTATTAATAAGCTAATTAGCAATGAAAAATGATTCTTCTAATGTCAGTAATTAAGCGTCAAGACATCTCCTTTTGCTGCTCATATGGTGACTTCTTTGAAAAGAGGCTCAGTATTAGATACCATCAATTATCTTCTCGTAGTCCTAGTGGACTTAACTCATGAAACGTAAGAATGAGAATGAAATATCATGTCTCCACATTCTGAAAACGACTAAATTCTTCTTAGGGAACATTTCCATTTCATAAGAATAATATCTAAAAGTATCAGAGTAGCATGTTTTTGCTGGCGCTTTACCATAATTGAATTATTAAGCAGTGTAGCTCATACCTTAAACCTATGATCTTCTGAATGCAAACTACATATGAAGATCAAACCTTTACTAACTGAAGCCATCATCCATCTTCTCCAAAATCGTTGGTGAATCTCTCATGAACCTCTAAATCAGTTTTGCTCACAGTTGGCTTCTGTCTTGCTAGCACTTTATCAAAATCTGATCTGGTGATGGGCGGTGGAAGGATCTGTAAGATTAAAAAGGTCAATGGGTCGGATCACAATTGTAGGAACCGAGAGTTTACGAAACTTGAGATTTTGATAGAAAACATACGATCACAAGAAAGCATGTTCTATGCTGTACATAGAAGCTTATTTATAGAGAAGTTGGAGACAAGTATTAGACTAGTTTTCACCATTATTAGGTTCATAAGATGTAATTATAATGTGCGCAACAGTGTTTCCCATAATTTTATAAAACAGTCCTAGGCAATCAGTTGCACAAAATTTCCAACTTAAAATTTGATTAATCCCATACCTTTGAAGCAAGACCTCGCTTATCAAGTTCCTCTAATGTGATCTTAACAGAACCCTTCTGAGTTGGTTCACAAGGAACCCACAGGCCATCATTGGTCTTCACGAAATATTTGGCATCCTGCGTTTCACGGACAGGTTCAAAGAGCACATCTTTCACCTGCCAATTAAGCACAGGGATTCAAATAAAAATAACTTCCAAACAACAGAAGCAAAGAGAGAAAACTCTAACATTAGACTTCATTATTTTAGGCTACATTGGCACACGTAGGAATGTGGAAAAGAAACTTACACAAACTGAAATATCTGAGCCTGAAAACCCTTCAGTTTTGTAAGCCAATTGCTCAAAATCACTTTCAGTTAGACTATGAGGAGTATCTCCAAGATGTACCTGCTCATGAATGAGAAGAGATCCCATAAAAACACAGGCATGGTTCACTAAGATATAGAAACTCAGACTCCAGTTGCTTAGGGAACTCAATACCTTAAACATATATTGCCTCGCCTTTAAATCTGGAAGAGGAATGTATATTCTTTTGTCGAAACGCCGTCGAATCGCCTGTGTTTTGCTTTGCAGCAGGCAAAATGACAATGACTTTTCTGATGGTCATAAATAATACTGCTAATTACTACCAATTTCTAAAGCACAAGGTTTACTTGATCCAAAGCATATGGAGTATTTGTGGCAGCAAGAATAAGCACTTTCCCATCATCATTTCCCACACCCTGCAATCCATAAAAGAAAATACCTTGCTTAATATTAAAATTAGCCTCTTCCATGCAATGGGTAAGACTTTTATGATTCCTACACTACTGCCATTATTTTAACCCCTATACTACAGCATTATGGATTCAAAGATATGAGTACTGTTAAATGCAGATTGGGTGAATGCTTAAAATTATTTCAACAACTATTTAATAAATAACACCCAAGAGATTAGCTTCCCCAAGGTTGTGTTATTATTGTCGTAATCTTATGTACAATAGTATCACTTATATGCAACAACAACAACATTTCAACTCCAAACGAATACTGTTCTGTACTGGATATACATGATCAGCAATCTTCCTTTTAGCTATCAATCATTATCTTCTTCAATCATCATATGCTTAGCAGATACATAATTTCATAATACAGAACATGCTCCTATCGACTTACCCAGAAAAAAGAAAGCTAATATCATAATTGCATGCCTCAATTTCTCACTAAAACTCTGTTTCCAGGTAAAGAATAGGTTTAGTAAGTCATTAACCAATAATTGTCTTCTCAAAGTCAAAGTAATAGGTGATAGGAAATAGTTATTTTTCTATTGTCTTAATGGTATGCCAGAGGATACATCTTCTGCAAGAAAGGCTAAGGGAAAGAAAAAATGCATTTTCAAAAAATATAGCAGATGTGGGTGGGAGGATTCATTTACATATGAGAACATGCCATAAGTGGAATCAAAACGTTCATCCACAAAATTAAGTGATGTCAGTAAATCTCTGAATAGTTCTTTCCTCCAACATCCTAAAACAAATTACCTGCATCTGCACAAGAAGTTCTGTTTTCATGCGTCTAGATGCTTCACTCTCATTGCCTTCTCCCCTTTGGCCACATAATGCGTCTATTTCATCAATGAAAATGATTGAAGGTGCACTATCACGAGCCATTTGGAAAAGGTTTGCCACCAGCTTTTCGCTTTCACCCATCCATTTGGAAACCAAGTCTGAGGAAGAAACACTTGGTGTACATTGCATAAACAACCGGTCAAAATTTTGGTCAAATACAAGTAGGACAAAGATATCTGGATGCAACGTATCTGAACTCTCAGGAAACCAAGATTGCCAAACTGTTTAGACGGGAAAAAAAAACAGTCTAAACAAAGATGCAATGAAAATTTTCATGTGCCTGTGTTACCTGGAAATGTCATTGAGAGAAGGAAAATGTAAAATCTATGTTGTACAAATACTCATTTGCCATAATATGACAATTCTTTCATCACTAGAAAGCATCCAATACTTAAAATAAGGCATATCAAATACCTACAATAATTTTGACCAATAAAATCAAAAGTAGGCTATAAGTATACTATTCAACATATAAGCAGGGAACAGATGTTTGGATAGAGAGCACAAGACATTGTGTATCTGTGAATACTCAAGTTCTAAGTTCAGACATGCTAGATGGAATCGGTGTGTAGAGTTCATCTTGTGCACAAACTATAGCAGCCAGATATACTAGCATTAGGCATATGACATTTTCTCCCAACAGAGGCATCAGGGGAACTGTGAAAGAAGCATATCTTTCTTTGAATATCTTAAACAAGATATCATTGACACCTTTAAGAAAGCAAGGAATGCAAAAGAGGCTTCCATGACAGTGGAAATTAATTTAGAGATGCTTCACGCCAGTAGACCTAAAAAACTGAAATAAACTTCTTAAGTGAAGATCATGCTGGTACTTCAAGCATCTTCTGTTACCTTAGAGGTCATCTTGATCTGCACACATGATCTGCCACTTCAAGCACTCATCAACAAGGAACAAGATTTGAATTTATGAATCGGTTAGTCAATTAGCACAACTGTTTGCCATCATCTTTAATCCATAAAACAGATCCAAACGTGAGATTTTGTACAGTTGAAATGCAATCCAAGAGCATTCTTTGAATGTGTTAAGTATCTCATCAACTAGCATCTCTTTGTGATGAGTCTGGCCAGTTACTTAAGACTATGTGATGTCTAGTTGTGATGTTTAGAGATGGCAATAGAGTCTGGGCCCGACCTGAAGTCAACAGGTCAAGCTAGGGTTGACCAGACCTCGATCTAGGCCTCAACCCTATTTCTTGAATATTTTGAGCCTTGGACCGGGTCGGGCTGCTCGGGCCCGCCAAGCAATACCAAAATGGCGTTGTTTTGACATTTTAATTTAAAAAAATAATTTAGGGTTTGGGCCCGATGTAGCAGGTCCAGGCTTAGACCGGCCCATTGCCATCCCTAGTGATGATAGGCATGTCCGGAGAAGGACAGTGGGGATAGGAGGGGTAGGTTTGGAGCTTTGGCACTATGAGATTAAATCCATATGGGTAAAATGTCCTTGAGGGGGTATATCTTATTGCTAAGACCACTTTTATTATGTGATTAGCTACAAAAAAATAAGCTTTTATCATCCATGTTCAAGCCTTGTACAATTTCACATTTTTCCCCTTACCACTACATCCTCTTCCTAGGCATAATCTAATAAAAAGTACATCATTATTCCAATTCATCTATGAAACAATACAACATTAAACTCATATGCCGAATGAGTATATCACTTGTCATATCTAACAAAATATCATCATATCTATGTATAGATAATATGCTACTTTGCTAGATATGAACCCAAACAACTGGACTATGGAGAATGTCAATTCTCAGGTGGTCTTGAAACCAAAGCTTTCATCATGTAAATCTTATGGTACACAGTTTCAACATCTGCTATTCATTTTGTTGCAAACTGGTCACACACAATGAGCTTAAGGGTGATTTACCTAAAGAAAGTCGAGTCTGCTTCTGTTGCAACTGCCTTTGCTAAGTAAGACTTGCCTGTCCCAGGGGGTCCATATAACAGAAAAGCCCTCCACGGTTTTCTCTTCCCTATAAGAGTAACAATTCCATGTAAATGATTGGGTTCAAGCATCCTTAAGTGCAAAAATATGCCATAGTATTTTAGAAGGGAGAATGAGTGATTCATCATTTCTTCAGATTCTATTTCTGAATAATTCAAACAAGCAAAAATCAATACTGAAAAACAGGTCTCTATATGCTAACTAATTTGACATTTGCTGCTTATGAAAGATGACGTTGGCACATAAACTTTCAACCAAGCGGAATGGAAACCTCTCTGTTTTCTTATTTCTTTTCAGTAATTTTCATATTTGAGCCCTTTAAAGCATAAATATGCGGAGTAGTTAGTGTTAAAGAAGCCACCAACTGATAGTGGGAAATGGATGTTTTCAAGTCCTGTGGAAAAAGAGGAAGTGGATATCCTTTCTCTCACATGCACGGAAGCATTATAATGGAATATTGAATCCAAGTGGAACTCCAATGACACCTACAACAACATACACACTTAATTTTTCAATGCCAAAAGTTGATAAGTAAGCATGCATGCATTGACACTAAAAAAAGTTATCTTTTGCTTCTTGATCCAATTCAACTATTCAGTATTTTGTCCACTCACAATAAAATCAAAATTTCATAAAGAGAAGACCAAAAGACAGGCCCTCTCCTATGGTATAACAAAGAATTGATGATCATCCATGTCTTGGTTTCACATCACTTGAAGTTTTCTTTTCCCATCTCACACCGAAAGGAGGAATGATTTAAGTCACAGGTTTACTAAAAGAGAATAATCATGGTGTCATAGTCCCATATCAATTGTACACTAAGTTGTTTGGGTTTATAAGAGTGGTCATCCCAACTTCGCAAGATATATATTCAAAACACTTCAGCTTGTGGTTGTCCCATATTGGATGTGCATTGAAGTGGTTTTAGTGTCATGAACCAGCCTTGAGATAACCCTTTTGTAGGGCATATGGCAAAACAGTGTTGTATTAATCCAAAGTAGACAATGCTTATGAATTACATGAATAACCAAGTACCATGATTTTGCATGAATCCAAAGTAGATGATGTCCATGACTTGCATGAAGACTAAATGCTATGATTATTATGAAACTATTAGGAAAAGTCAGACCTAAATGATTTCCTATTTATTCCTAAGGTCAACTTTCCTTATGTAATTAATTCTTGCAATCATATAAAGGCTACGAGGGTCTTAAGATTGTATCTCAATTGAATTCTATGATACTGCCTTAACAAAAACAAAAACACACTTCTTGAATGGATTGGAAAACATAGAAGAAAGCACAGGCATTCCACATTAAGCAAGAAAAGTAGGTTGAATAGTTATGTGTTAGATATGAAAAAAAAAATTGACATGAAAGAGGTGGAAAAATAGTGCTGAATGTGAGAGCTGATAGATGGCGTTGTCAGACTATACATTCAGCTGATCTTTTTCTTTAGGAATGTAAATCAAGAAAGCAAAGATAGAAAACAGTTTGCTTCATTCATCAAAATACCAACCACTAACCAGTAAAAAAATGTGGGAATCTAACAGGCAAAATGACAGCCTCCTTCAATGACTTCTTGGCATTCTCAAGGCCAGCAACATCGCTCCACTTCACATTTGGTTTCTCCCTAACAATTACAGAATCGAGGCCTTCCCTAAGCTTTGCTTTCTCAGTATCCTCCTTCCCTCTCTTTTCTTGATTATTTGTCTTTGCCTGCACCTTTGGCTGTGCAGCAACAGCGGCACTGCTAGTTAATGTGGGCCTATTGTCCCCACTATCAAGTATGGCCCTTAGCTCCTCTGCTCTGCTAAGATATCCCATGGCTTTTTCCCTAATTGTTTTCCCAATCTGTGGATTCTTTTCATATTTTAAATGAGTGTGGAAATATTCTAGTGCACTCATATAAAGCTGGAAAGCTTTATTGTAGTTTCCCGAATCATCCTCCTTTACAGCTTGCTTTGCATACTCCTTACCATGTCCCAAAAAGTCACAATACATTCTGAAGTCACCAGAGCCACAACCCACGAGAAAACAAATCTTCAAACTGGCATCCACATAAAAACAACACTTCCTCAAACTTCTTATGATTAAACCTATCTTTGACAAGAAAACAAATAGTTCAGATGCAGCACTATATCAAGACTAAATGCTCAAATAAGTAGATCCAACACGCGTACAAGCTTATAATCAGTTTGGATTTAAACAAATGATAAAGGAACCTTTAATTCGGCTGCAGTCTGAATCCCAATGATCAAAACACAAAAAATCCCGTAAAAGACACACAAAAATTAATCCAATTCATAAAACTCAATACTCGTTATCCATAGATTCAAAGCTTTAATTTGTTGTTTAAGATAGTGTCCTCTAATTGCTCTGGATCCTAGAGTATGCAGTTGATTGCATGTAATTAGATTTAATCAGGTACACGGACAATAGAAATCACTACCAATTTGCAGCTAATAATTGAATCGAGTATTTGAGCAATGATATCACGATAAGTTAGCATATCAATCCAATTATGTTCCTCGCACCTTCTTTCTCCACTGCAACATGTTTTCTCACACCTTTAACTTTTTCTCTTTTTATTCTCTCCCAAACTCCCCTGTCCCCTCACCTCTCCTCTGTTGTCTCTCCCCTTTCTTCTCATCTGTTCTCCTCACTTCTCTGAACTCATTATAAGTCGTTTATTTAGACATGATCAAAACAACAAAACCCTCAAGTTAACCCATTTTATGATGAAGAAAATAGAACCCAAGCTGAAAATTTTCTTGCTGTCCTAATATTATCACCAGCCCATCAGTAATAGCATGCTAAAGTTCCGGAAACCAATACAAGGATATGTCAGAAGGTCTGAAAGCATCTACATGTATAATATTGGAAATAGAAAACAGAAAACCCATTAAAGGATCAAAAGCTTGAGACTTGCCCCGTAGAGAATGTTTGCTAAGACTAAGAGAAGCCTTTTTCTTCTTTCCAACCTCAGTGACAAGCAAGCAAGCGAACAACCAACCGATAGCATGGGATGAGAATCGATCGAGGAAATGGATTATTATATTATTTAAGTTAAATTTGTAATAAAGTTAAAATAATTACATGACATCAACCTGTCTCTAAAAACTTATAATAATAAATGATAACTAAAATTAATATAAAATGACAATAATTTTGAGATATTTCAAATATAAATAATAACCACAATAATTTTCTATCAAAATATTTTTTAAAATTATAATAATTAAAATTTAAAATAACAATAATTTATTTATTTTTATTAATAGTATTTTTCAAATATTTGCAAGATTATATTATATTGTAATAAAAATTAACTGAAATTCATATACATTATAAATTCAACGTTTTTTTAATTACCATAATTTTTAGTTTTTTAAAAATAAATTATATTAATGAAATTAAAAATTTGTACATGTTAAAAAAAAGCAAGCCATACATCCCTCAACAAGACCACAACCCAAAAACATTTTTTTTGTAAAGGGAAACTAAAATCGAAAATTACAAAGGAGCCGAGGGAAACAGATCCTTGATCTATCCTCGGTGAGGAAAAAGTGGCATCCGATGGGAGGAGTGTCAAATTGGGTGATCCCTACATCTACATGTTCCACGTAGTGCACCATCCAGTCAGCGCATCTGTTGCTTTCTCGATAAATATGTCGATGAACAATAGTCTAGTTCTGGTGGAATAGCTCATCGATGCCTAGGACGATGGAGTTGTGGGTGTGAGCCCGGTTGGCTGCTGATGAAAGGAGATTGTTCACCGCTGTCGAGTCCACTTCTAGTTCCACTCGGCGGTAGCCTAGATTCCATGCCAGTGTGGGGCTAGTGTAGACTCCCCAGAGTTTGGCATTGAGCGATGAGCACCAGCCAATGTGGTGAGAGAAGCCTCTGAGCCAGTTGTCGTCAATGTCTCGAATAAGGCCTCCTGTCGTGGATGAGGACGTAGCATGGTTGCTTGCACCATCAGTATTGAGTTTAACCCATCCAGGAGGCAGTTTGTTCCAACTGATCATGTGTACTTTGTTGGATCCCGAATCTTTTTGTAAGCTAAGACTATTAAATGAGGATTTTTGATAATTATTCATGAGTAAAGAAATTAAGAATTCTTGAAATTGAAATGAAATGACAAAGATGGTTTAGATACAAGATGGAT
>JANVCL010000005.1:30996189-31014551 GCA_026546855.1 Erythroxylum incrassatum | reverse complement strand
TATTTATGGTTATTGTGTAATTGGGTAATATTCTTGCCTATTTGTGTGTTTGTAATTATGACTTTTGTGTTAAACAAAAAGAAGAAAAAACATGAAAGCATATCATTTTGATAAAATGATTCTAAGCATGATTATGCGCTTTTGTTTGGGCGAGAGTGGAACCATTTTGTTCTTCACGTGCACGTTGACAAGAGCCTTCTCCCTGCTGCCTGCTTGTGGCATATGAGCTCCGAAATTGCTCATTCGGTTCATGGGGTAAACTTCAGTTTCCTCATTTTGTTTCTTGGAACCCTCGAGCCGTTAAGTATGAAGCATATTGAGTGTTATATGTTATGAGTTGTTTCGTGAATTGGGATAAAGGTGATGCATGTGTTAGATATATATATACATACATATGCTTGAATTTGTGCTAATTACCGATAGCTATATATATATTAGCCGCTGAGCTGTGTAGCTCACCCCTATTATTCCCTCCTCAGGTGCAGATCAAGAAGATAAGTAATCCTTGCAAGGCTTTTGGGCAAACTCCAAGATATTAGGAACTCTTGAAATGAAGTTAGTAGTATTGGCCTAGCTTTATAAGCACATCAAACATGGAGTATTCATCTATATTTGTATTAATTATATTAAGCTACTGGCGAGCAGGTTGATTTTTATTAATGTTAAACTCAAATTGTGATTGGTTTTGTTCATGAACTATGATTACTTTTGCTTATGATTTTTCAAGTTTTATATTGCATTTTACACTTTAGGTCTTTTTAGGGGTAAAATTAGTGTTCAAACTTTGAGTGAAAAATATGGAATGATCTTGTTATAATTAGTAGAAATTGTCTACTTGGAAGTTGTAGAGGATCTTTCCAGCTTTCCAACGATATAAATTTTGTAAGTTTTGGATATCGTAGTGGAAAGTTATGATCATTTGAAGTTTGTGTTGTGACATAGGGTGAACCTTCGGGACAGCTGCATTGATTGGAAATTTTAACTCTTGTAGAGGCAAAAATTGTTTTAGATGTCTCATGGAAGTTTTAGTTCTAGAATTCTTCTTGAAAACGGTCCAAGAATGACCTCAATCCGATATTTGTAGAGAAAGTTATGCCCTTTTGATTGCTTCAGTCTTAGTTTGGCCAACTTCGCCTTAGAAGACGTCATCTTCGTCTTAGTGACGTCATCTTCGTCTTTGTTTGGCCAACTTCGTTTTAGTGACATCATCTTCGTCTTAGTTTGGTCAACTTCATCTTAGTGACGTCATCTTCGTCTTAGTGACGTCAACTTTGTCTTAGTGACGTCATCTTTGTCTTAGTGACGTCATCTTCGTCTTAGTTTGGCCAACTTCGTCTTAGTGACGTCATCTTCATCTTAGTTTGGCCAACTTCATCTTAATGACGTCATCTTCGTCTTAATGACGTCATCTTCTATCTTAGTTTGACTTTTTCTATCTTAGTTTGACTGTCTTAGTTTGACTTTTTCCGTCTTAGTTTATGTCGTCATCTTCTATTCTATTTTTGCCCCTTTTAGAGGCTGATTCTCGTTCCAAGTTCTGCATGAAAGCTGTAGATCTTGAAATCCTCTTTAAAACTGTCTAAAAATGAAATCAATCCAACATCTGTAGAAACAGTTATGGCAATCGCGCTAAGACATATACAATGTAAGTAAGAACATAAACATGTTGGATTCTTTTGACCATAACTTCTTCATCCAACCTCCAAATGAAGTGATTCTTGAAGCGTTGGACTCCTAACACGTTTTGCTACCTCTCTAGAAACATTGGTGACATTTGGTTTTGAATTTGAAAATATTGATTCAAAACAAGTGAAGGTTAGTCGAAATAACCCTACAAGGAAACCCGCTCACGCTTTTTGACTCCGGTTCAATTGTTGGGCTTCGAAAACGGGGCCCAATAGTGCTTCATCTGGTGTTGCGCTTCATCTGGTGTTACGCTTCATGATCGCGGCTTGTCGTTCGATTCTAAAATCTGCCCTTGGAAACCGGTCAAAAATAATTTATACCAAGGAGTGCAGCATAAGATGCAACCTCGGGTCTTTTCACTTTTTGGAACCGATGGAAATTGGTTTAAAGCTAGCCTAAAGTCAGAAATATGCAATTAAAGCAAATAAAAGGGGTTTTGGTTTGTTGATCAAAATTAAAGAAAAGAAAAGTATAAAAGAATATTTTTTGGATTTTTGGGATTTTTGAAATCAATTAAAACTCAAAGATTAATCAAATGATAGATAATTCTCTTGAAAATGTGCTTAGGCTACCATGGTTCGAAATAAATTTCCGGGGGTGAAATCCACTAAGTTTCCGAAAAATCAACCTTAAAGGACCCCTCAAGTCCAAGGAATCAATTAAACGACCATTTAATTAAAATCTTGTTAAAAACCCTAGTGTGCAAAATGGATATGTTCATGCAATTGGTCAATGGATCAAACACGATTGATTATATCAAACACAACCATGAAGATAAAAATCAGTAATGCAACCACCAATGACATATATGAAACCTCATATATTTAAGCACAAAAGTTGTACATAATCCATATCTAAATCACAAGATATTGTTCAACACATGATTAAACCCTAATCATACTAATCTAATCATCCTACTGTAATCTGCGGCTGCAGCCTTACAATAACATTGGTGGTGTCTGTAAATATGTGTCCGCCTCCTCATGACCTAATCAGGTAAGTATTTAAAGGATCGAGGTGGGCCGGGTCGAAACAATGTGAGGAATTTCCATTTACGGTCCGGGTATCCGATTGCACGTCGCGACGTGCGAATTAATTCTCGTCGCGACGTGCTGCTCTGCTTGCTTCGCCGCGACGTGTAAATTAGTTGACGTCGCGACATGGAATGTGGCATATGTCACGACGGGCGGCAGTGTTCTGCTGGACCTTGTCGTGACATGCGGGAAGAATCAAGACCCGTTGACTTCTTGCCATGGTTAACTCCTTAATGTTCCTACAATCAAATCACAATTTGCAGCATCAATTGTCCTTGAAAAAATTATGATGCAATTAATATCAATTTGTGACAATTTTACTAACAAATTGCAAACAGTATAAGTTCAACATAAGGAACTAATTTAAGCACAAAAATCGCAATTAGGGATCAAATAGCACTTTAACAACTATGAAAATGCAGCTAATTAATAATGTAAACTTGGGCTCAATTAGATGTTAACTATTCTACTCTCTTATTGTACTTCTAGACATATGTTTTTTAGACAACAACATATAAAATAATCATAACATAATTGAAATAAAAAAAAGAACAAAAGTTCATGTATTTAAATGGAAAAAGCAGGTAGGTGCAATAGAACAACAATAATTTGACCATTTGTCACAAAGATATATCAATGATATAATATATCTACAATAAAGAAAAAACAAATAGCCAAATTTAATATCATATTTTAAAAATAATAAAATAAAGGCTAAACGTTTACTATAAAAGCTATCATACTCAAAATTCACTTTCGATTTTTCAAGTAATTCTAAAATATCGAGAACTAACAGTAATCCACTTTTAACCAAAGAGAATAGAGAATAACATCAATATCCACATTATAGAAATATTAAAATTAGATATCATCAATAATTTATAAAAACAAAAACAAAAAAGAAGAGGCTTGATGAGTTATTTAAAGCAAACCAAACTCTTTCATTTAATATAAAATTTGCAGTGTTTTATTACATTTTATTTTATTTTATTCATAACGATATTACTTTAATGTAAATAAGATGCTAAAGATATGATAAAGTCATATTAGAAACTCGTGTACAGTTTTAAGAGTGATAAGAATTTCAAAATAAAATAATTAGGGTGTAAGAGAAGTTTTCTATACCAATATATGTTTATATTTTTATTTCTAGATATTAGTAGTTTATAGTTTATATGTAAAGAATTTATTATTTTATTTTCAGTAGAAACTTCATTTCATAAGTATAAAATTAATTAAATTCGCGTGTAAATTAAAAAATAATTTAATATCGCTACAATATTCTAATCTTTATATTTTTAACAAAAAGCTGAAAGTATATAATTGTAAATTTTGTGTAATAGTTGGATTCTTCTACTTTTACTAAAGTGTAACACTCAGAACTTTCTTTTACTTTTATCATTTGATTCAAACTTTTTATTCCTTACAAGTATTATCAATTACATTGTTTGTAAGGAAATTTTAAAATTAAACTTATGATTTTTTAAAGTAAAATTTAAACAAGTCAAATTAAAATCAAATTTATTTTAATTAAATTGATATTTTATATTTTATATAACTTAATTTTTTTGAAATATACAATTAATCATTAATAATTTATCCGATAATTTTTTGCAGATATGAGAAATATATCGTGACATGCTCAGCCTGGGACTGATTGATTTGAGCAGCTAAATAAGAGTCCTTTATATATCAAAGACACATAAGATTTTCGTGAGGACAAGACTTATATGGGTAAGATCGAATGCATCCATTCTTCTCGGGGGGTTAAATTTTTAACGAAAGTTGCACTGACTAAATTATTAAGGAAGCTGACAAAATGTGAAACACGATAGACCTAAAGGTTTAGCGATAAGGTTCCCTACCAAATGCCTTTTGGGCTGTAATTGACTCAAAAGATGATGACCGCTTTAGTGCTTTAGTGTAAGCTTGCAAGCTCAACACCGAAGAAAAGAATATGTCTTGGTCGACGTTTGCCTTCATCATCCTGTCAAATTTACATTCCTTTATATAGGAAGATTGAACTCCACTTCCAAAAAGCAAGGCTCTGAACTTGGTTACTGCAGTTACATATATTGTGCTTTTTTGTAAGTTCCTTGGTTTTCCAGCTCCGGAACACGCTAGAGAAAACTCCGAACTCGTCAACGATGTAAGTATATTTCTCCTTTTTAGCAGAATTGTTATGATGTAAAGAGATTTTTGGCCACTTTGGTTTCAGTGCTTGAAATAGACGAAGTGAGTTGAAGCATCGATTAATTTAATAAATCGAAATTTCTTCTTACAGATCGCTGTAGCTTTCCCAAGAATGGCTTCTGATATGCCTCAGATCTCTCATATCCCAAATGTCCCCTTGTAAGAGCTTGTTTCAGATTCATGTTGATCATTATTAATTTTTTGTTCTTACTATAGTATACAGTGCTCCTGAGCAAAGGAACTGGCATATGCTTGGTTAAAATGGATGTTCTACACTTTACAGTTGCATCTCCTTTACTTAATTCTGTTTTTCCTATTCAAAGATCAGCCCTTTGTCTTGATTCATTGTCAAAAATGGAATATTATAACATGATTTCTTTAACTTGAATCACGCATTGTACTTGTTTTACCGGACTTACCTACACCAAGACATTGAAGGTGATTCTCAATCCTTTTTTATTGATTCCTTACGAAAATAAACATTGTCGAGGTGAATTGAAGTCAATTGTCAACTCACCCATAACCGTACTTCAAAATATGGACCATAATCATTCAATAATCGATTATTGAATTTATCACTAGCTAATTCGTTCATTCTTCTACAGGCTGACTATGGACCCAAATAATTCAACCGATGATTCTAAAAACAAAACGAATTATCAGGATTGGAGTGATCACATGAAAAGCTATCTGTCAAGGCAAGGTTTGTGGGACATAATTGAAGGAAGTTCTCGTACAAACGATACGGAACTTGACTACGACGCTTGGACAAAGAAGAACAACGTGGCGTTAAACGCAATTCAAGTCTCATGCGAGGCAAGTGTAAGAGCTCAGATTCAGGGAATTAGCTCAGCCAGAATTGCATGGGAGACCTTGGCCAAAATGGATCAGCTACGTGCAATGGGTATCCATCCAACCGAGCAGTTGGCTACATTTGCTTCGTCGGGCCTCAATTTGGGTCACCCTCCCAACATTGCAAAACCACCATCACCATCACTGTTTTCGCAAGGGCTTAAGCGTACGTGGATACTTCTTGTTGTTCTTTACTAAATTTCGTCTTTAATTATATTTGTAATTACACTAGTTTTTTCCTCTTTGTTTGTGTGCGTTACTATGATTAGTAGTTGACATGGGCCAGGAAGGAATTTCCGAGCTTGTGAGGAAGCTCACCGCCAATTTCAATTCCAATATGCCTGTATCCCAGGAAGAAGAGAGGAAACTCATCATACTTATGCTTCAAGCTTTAATGGTTTGACATGACCCTAATTTTTTTCAATTATATATCTTAGTTGGAATGGATGTGATGACGTGGTTATGTGACAGGATGAAGTGAAAAGTCTGCGGGAGTGGACCAAAGAGATTGAGAAAAAGCTGGCAAGTGATCATCAGGAAGAACCAACCAGCCAAGAAGAAAATTTGGCCATCAAAGAGGAAAAGAAATGAATGGAAACGAGGGGGAAAAAACAAAGGAATGTGTTTTCCCCCCTTGGGCAATACAAACATAAAATAAGAGTTCTGTTATTATAAATTAAGAATTACTATACAACCTTCGTATGGAAATTGCTTGTTATAAAAAATGTCATTTATATCATATGCTCTGTACTTCTCTTGAATCGAAAAATCTCGTATGTTAAAAAGGGCCAAGTAATTAGCTACTTTGACATTGCAAACTATATATCTATTCTCAGATTATCCCCACATACCAATATTCCTAAAATTTTAGCTAGTATCTAAATTCTTTTTTTTGGTAGGTAAAACGGGCGCAGCTCGAAAAGAAGTCTCTAACTAACGAATATAAGTAACACCAATAACATCATGAAAAAATCACGAATTCATCGATGGGTTAGTTAAGGGATGAAAACCCAGACTAAAGTCATAAACATGATTAGTTGTATATCTTATTATATATATTTTTTATTCATATCTTGTACATAACAAAGTTTATACATCTTATAGATCAATAACAAGAAATACAATTGTACTCACTTTATTATAGAATCTCAGCCCGCACCAAACATATAATTTCTTATATCATCTTAGAACATTGTCGAGAACAACATATAAATAAAATAACAATATCATAAGAGCCAACAACAAATTCACATAAACAAACACTGACAAAAAATTACTTATATTACCATTCAACCAAAACATGTGCTTCTTAACCACACCATTAAATTATACAAACTTCCTTGTCTGGTGAAATTAGATTCAAATTAATTTAGTCATTTCTAATTTTATTGGCTATATTAATGGTACCTTTTTCTTGTAAGGAGACATCTCAATGACGGATTCCCCATCTCTTAAATACATCAAGGTGTAGAACTTTGATCAGTTTATTTATTGTTGCTTAATTGCATCCCTGTCAAACTTTACTGTAGGCCTTACACTCATTTATCACGCTGCTTGTGACCTCGGGGTAGGATTTAAGGATTATTTTATGCAACAACCAACTTCTTAGTGTTCTCTTCTCCACCGAAGACTTCGCACTTAAAATAAAGTTTCCAACTCCATCATTAATTCCTCTCTATTTTCTTAACATTTACAAATGAACTCACTGATATTGGAGATAAGGTTTCTGATGAAGATCTTCTTCTCTTCACTTCAAATGCCTTGCCTAAAGATTTTGAGTCATTCATCACATCAATAGAGTACAGAGACAGCACCATGACCTTTGTCAAACTCAAGGTGAAATTTATAATCCATGAACAACATTTGCTCTCATATCACTTGCCACCACCATCAGACAACTTTCAACATCTCCCACAATAGGAGTGCAATTTGACATAGATTTCTCATATTCTTGAATCGAGTGATGAACATGTCTGTATTCTCGCCACTTTTCTGAGTAACTTTAGAAAGTTGTTCATTATGGAAAAATTGAGTATGCATCAATCTCTCCATTTTAGCTAATATTTTAAGCTTGAAATAATTGAAATATCATAATTAGCAAATTTACCATACTAAATAGTGAATCCAACGATATGCTTAATGGTTGATTAATCATCTTCATTAGAAAATAAATTAAATTTAGGAATTTTATAGTCATGTGATAAGGATTTTTGTGGTTAATATGCTTCGAACAAGGCTTATGCAATTTCAGGCGACAAAGTTGCCTCAAGCCAAGCTTATACAGTTCCTTACAACTTCCATATCAACTTTAAGTCTCATTTACGGAGGAGCAATAACAAAATTACGGTTTACAGAAAAAAGGTTACCCCCTAAGCAGTAATTTAGTCTATTAGCTTCAACTTTAAAACCAAATCCCTGTTTGCCAGGAGCTTGAAACCTGATAGCTTGTCGGTAGTTTCAAGGATTAATGCACATAAGTGAAGCAAGAATGTTCTCTCTTTTGTAGGGAGGAACATATCTTTGTTTCATATAGGAAGAAGCCAGAGGGCAGCTACATTCTCCATGTTGGATCGAAAACAAAAGCATGCAAGATTTGGCTAAAACAGTAGATTTCAAAACTTTTTCAAAATCAAAACGCAATGGAAATATCATAACCAAATAAACATGTTTCAGCCATACATAATACGGCATAAGGAAAATAATTTGCATAAGTACAAGGTGGTAGAAATATACCGACTCCTTGCTACAGCTTTGACTCCTCACTTTTTTATCCTCTTCGAATCCTTGCGATAGCTTTGACTCTTTTGTATCCTTTTCCTTTGTCAATGTATCCTC
Source organism: Erythroxylum incrassatum (assembly GCA_026546855.1). NCBI lineage: Eukaryota > Viridiplantae > Streptophyta > Magnoliopsida > Malpighiales > Erythroxylaceae > Erythroxylum > Erythroxylum incrassatum. The sequence goes on along the minus strand of JANVCL010000005.1, from coordinate 31,005,951 downwards.
TCCTTGTTGTTGTATCCTTGACCAATCCGATCTACCATTTGTTCTTCTTGGAAAACTTGGTTTACAAGATCCTTTGGTGGGAAAGGACAAGAAATATTTTGAGCAGATTTTTCTTAGAAGAAAGAAGCCAAAGATGAGACACCTCTCATGCAAATTTCGGCCAAGTCACACAAGATAGGAGAGAGAGAGAGTCAAAAATGCAAGAATCACCTTCTCACTTCTTCTCAATTTCGGTTAACATGAGAGAAAGAAGAGATTTTCATTAAATGCATCACTTCATTCTTTAATCAATCATAAAGAAGCCAATAAATGAGACTTCTCATTTGTCTTTAAGGTGGCCATATGAAAATACTATTAACTTAAATGAGATTTCTCATTTTCGGTTTTTGTGATAAAAGAAGAAAGATAGTTCATCAATGCACCTCTTTCTTCTTTAATCAAATGAATGCTAAAAGGTTACTTGCTATCATTAAAAGACAACTATTAAACTATTTAATGATAACATCATTACTCCATTTAATGATGATAAAGCATGTTAAAAACCATCTTTAATATAGCAAATCAATGCTAAATATGCAGCTGCTCATTTAACCCATTAAAACCTAAAATCCACCTCTTTTTATCTTTAATAACTTTGTTTTAATTTAATTAATCTCATTAATCAAATTAAACCAAACTCTAGCCCATTTCTAAATATTCATTTGGGCTTCTAATTAACAATTAATTAGTCTAAGCCCAACATTCAATTGTAGGCTTTAAAATCTCTATTTATAGTTCTTAGTTTGCTTGATAACCTTCTTAGAAGCCAAATGGGGAATTTAATTAGACTTATATAATTTAAGCTCCAATAAGCCCAAAATTAATTTAATCTCATTAGAATTAATTTCATCTTATTAACTAAATGTCATTTCACTAAAGACAATTAGTTGAACTCTTGAATTATTAGATAATATGAGAACACATGTTTCAAATAAGATGTCCAATTGCAAACTCTAATATGAACCATATTATAGCCATCCGTACAATAAAGGGTAAAATTACCATTTTACCTTTATGTTGATTTTTCCTTCTAGATCTCCTCTTTATTCTATATGGTGATAAACACACAAGATCTCATCTTGGTGTTAAGACTTGATGGGTAGCTAGTCTATCAAACTACTAGCACCAGTTTAATCACCAATCTCTGTAAAACATCTAGAAGTGATGATGTCACTATAAACTCTTTATTTGAGTAAATGTTTCCTGATACATGTTTCAATTAATAATTCCAGCATGCAGACACTTGATTGGTACTCTGTAAAAATCCATTCCAATCATACCAAGAATTATAATGAAACATATATGAGTTCACCACTCATCAAGATTATGGTCCACAATAAAAGAATGCTAAAGTGTATATTTTAAGATTAAAATAACAACCTGCTTTATTCTTTAAAACATACGTGATTCCTGATTTATTTGATAGTGGCATTATTGATTTTCAACTATTATCATGATATGAAACTCATCATTTCCTTGAAGTAAACTCCTTTACTTACACGAAGATAAATCGCAACTATAACAACCCAGATCACTTCCTTATAGATATTGTCCGCTTTGGGCCTTGGCCCAGCTAAGCCCTCACGGTTTTGATTTTCCCAAGAACTTCCCAGGAGGTCACCCATCCTGGTACTACTCTTGTCCTAGCACATTTAACTTTGGAGTTCTGATAGGATCCGATGCGTTAGGACATGGAAAACACGTCTATAAGGGAGAGATATCTGTACCCTTATAAGGCGTACTTCGTTCCCTCTCTAACCGACGTGGGATCTCATACTCTCCACCCCCTTAGGGCCCTGTCCTCTTTGGGGCCCACTTTAGCTAGCACAACGGTTCAGGTACCGGCTCTGATACCAATTGTAAAAGCTCAGACCACCTTTTTGTAGATATTGTCTGCTTGGCATGAAGACCTTGGTCCAAAGCAGACAATATCTACAAGCGGATAGTCTGGGTTGTTATAGCAACACTACAGTCAAAACTATAATCAAACGACCAACTTGATTATTCAACTGTGAATCAACTAATTTAGATTCTAATAATACACATGTTTCTCATACATCTCCATATATATGTATATTACTTATAAAAGAATCTTGGTACCTTATGACTAGTTATATTATGCTCATACAAATAAAACCAAATTCTTTTGTTTTATTAATAATAAATATTTTAATTATAAAAACAAAAATAACTGGAAGAAGATTAAGTTATATGTAAATATACTTGCTTTCTAGGGCACTATATTTACATAACTCCCAACAACACCAATTTTCAAGCCAAAACTAGGTATCTTGGACATTTCTAATTAGTCTTTTAAAAAAGGGGTATAGAATTCCCTTCAATCTTAGCATCTCTATAAGTGACCAAGAATGCTCTCTACTCTCCTTTAGGCTCCAAAAGCTAGTATTATATAAGTAGTAAATATGCATTCATTTGAACCATATAGCCTCCTTATTATTACATACTATCTAGATTCTCTTAAAAAAATTGATTTATAGAATAAAGAGAAATCGGACTAAGTCCTCCCTCATGCTTTGGATAATATATCTTATACCACTTGGTTTTGGCCTCATTTGGGTTGTTAATATCACCTATCCATATGTATAGTTTGATAAGTTTTTCCAGCTCCTTAATAAATCTTTTTACAATGATCAAGTTCACTTAAATATACGTGTAGGTTTAAGAGAACTAAACTGACAAACTATATTCTCCTTGCTTGTGAAAGGCATTTTTTTCAAGAAAATTTCTTGTTTTGACAACTTTCATCTTAGGATACGCTCTAAATACTTAAGATTCTTAAAGGAAATCGGAAAGCCAAGATAAACAAAGGGGCACATTGGGTTTGAAGGCTAGAGATTATGCCTAACCTATAAACATTTCTATAATTTGCTTTTAACCATATTAATCCTCAGTTAGAAATTAAGAGAAGCAAGTTAATGAATCTATAAATAGCTTCAAGGAAATAGAATTATCTCCATAAAATAATAAAAAAATTCCATAAATGTTAAACTAAAAATGTTAAGATAAAAATGTTAAGCTAGTGACATTTATGAAGAAATTTAAAAGATCATATAACCTCAATGTTTTTGGCAATTAGCTTAGTTAAAAAAAATTTAGCCATTATGAATTGTATGAACTTCTCAACAAAACCAAATTCATAAAGACTATTAACTAAAAACCCAAATTCCAAATAATCAAATTCCTTAAAGAAATTAATATTTAAGGAATAACTCTTGATTGATGAATGAGCATTGTAATCCTTAGGTAACCACTAAGAAAGGAGTAATTTATCTGATATATTTCTTCCATTGATAAATGCCCCATGACAAGAGTTAATAAGTGGCTTAAGTGCTTCCCTTAGCTTTAGAGCTAGATGTTTGACTATTACTATATAAATTGTATTATAGCATAAGATCAGGTGAAAATCTTGAATGTAAATTGGGTTTTTCTTTTTAAGAACTAGAAAAATAAAGTGTTTATTAATTTGTGATAACATATTATTGCTTCTAAAGAATTCCACACACACTCCGCCAATACAAGCCCTATAATGGATCAAGTATTTCAAAAGAATGAGGTATTAAAGCCATTAAGTCTAGATGCTTTGTTTTGTTTATATAGAAATGCTTAATGTGCTCAAGAGTAAAGGGTTTGGCTAGGATACTACAAGCTTTCATATTCAAACTAGGACCAATTAAGCTCTTTAGAACCTGCACAGATGATTCATAAGGGGATTTGGTACCTAGAAGAGTAATGAAGTAATTGTTAGAGATATTGTTAATCCCAATTTGATCACTATAAGAATTCCTAAGATCATCAACCAAGGTTTTGATTTTATTTCTATACTTATAAGATAAAATAAAGTTAAAGAATAAATTGATACTTTTATTTCCCTCTTGAATAAGTTAATCCTTTCCTTCTAACTCGGTAGATAATTATGAAAATTTAGTGCGTAACTGTGGTGATTGAAGCTCGTAGCCTCTCAATATAAAATTATAAGGATCTTTGTAACATTCATTTTAGAGGAATCTAAAAGACATATTTATGAATATGACTTGAGCTTCAATATCTAAGCAAACTCTTCCATTGTGGGCCTTCATTTCTTCTTTAATGGCCTTCAGCTTAGTAACTATGTGAAAGGTTTTACAACCAAAAATATTCCTATGCATTCCATTCAAGATAACTCTCTCAAACCCCTAAACTTGGAGTAGGTAATTAAAAAATCTAAATGGTTCCCTGATAAAGGTAATAGGATTAAATAGTAGCACTTTTATTGTCAAATGATCAGAGAAACGATAAGGTCCACATTTAGTAAAACTTACTAGGAGTTTTCTTAACCACTCCTTGTTCACCAATACTGTATCAAGTTTTTTCCCTAATGAACTAATATTCATTTTATTGTTGCTTTATTTGAAAATTGATTTACAAAGATAAGATCAATTACTCCAATTTAATTGATTAAGAAGCTAACTTCCTCTATCAGATGTTTATGATCAACTCTACTCCCTTCATAGTCTAGGTCTCCTATTAGTAGCCACAAAATTTGAATACCTATATGAATTCTCCTCATAACATCCTAAAGACTCATTCATTGGAAGGTCAAATTGGTAGTATAAATGATGGAGACAATAAAAGATCCTATTTTCATTTTCAAATTACAAGAAATGAGGATAAGTTGATTCGAGCTGGGCAACTCAGTTACTTAGATTAATGTAGGGTTACAAGCCACCAACACTCTGCCATTGAAATGGTGAGAGTAATTGGAGATATACCTCCATTTGTTGCCCAAAAATCTAAGGCTCTCCTCAAGCCTTTCTAACTTTATTTTCATTTCCAAAAGTCTAAGTAACATAGGATTTTTCCCTAAACAAAGATCTCTATGTTTCATACAAGGATAGATATGGTCAAGATAAAGGGGAAGACCCTAATTGAAGTTTTCTCCTACTTGATTTCCTTCCATACCTCCTTCTAGAAGTAGAAGATACCATAGTAAAGACCTCTTCAACTAGGCAACCTTTTTCCATATTACCAATCATTAACTAATTGTCCTCATTTGGTATTGATTTCTCCTCACTATTCGTATTCAAGTTAAAAGTATTGATAAGCACATCCATATTTCTATTGGAATTATCCATAATTTGATAAGAATGTTAAGGATTGTACATAGGAACTAGTGATCTCTTAGTGTATAACTTACTAGTATCAAGACTAGCCTCCCTTTCTCTATTGCTTTCCATATCAAAATTTGTTTCCTTAGTCATCTTTTATTGTTCAGTCTGTTATGTTGTATAGGTCACCTTATTAATAGATTGAGTACCAACTTAAGTTTCAACCTTACTTAGCCTAATCTTGAATACTTTCCCAATTGGTCTACTGATATGTGCTTAATTATTGATATTTTTAATTATTTTCACTTAGTGATTAATGGTACAAAAATGCTTAAGATACTCATTTTAATTTATATTTAATTTTAGGTACAATTTGAGGGCAAAAAAATTAAAGTGAGTTAAAAGCATTATATATGAAAAAAATTTTAAATATTTATTTTGCTTGTTTTTATGGAAGAAGAAGAAAATTTAAAGGCAAGACAAGCATTAAATGGGAGCTACGGACAACAATGAGAAGGAGAGACGCGAAGAAATTAAATGGAAGCTGGCGTTTTAAAATCAAGAGGCCACAACAGAAACACGCATGATGCCTCATAGTGATGGATAGAAAATTAAATGGTCAAATTGATTAGCAGCAAATTAAATTGAGGGACACAATTCACGCATAGCAAGAGTGGTGCGGCGCAGAATAAAACTGAGACAATTAAATGAAGCTACAAGGAGCTTCATGCGTGAATGCAAGGACGCTAATCAAGCAAAATCAACAAAGGCATATGCTGGAGGCTGTAACACGCGGCAACACAAGAAGGCAGCCACGCATAACTCACTCACAAGCAATTAATTGAAATAAAGGAGACCTCGGCAGCACTAGTAGGCGGCGTCCCAGAAACGAAGAGAGGAGGTATCACAACAGAGGGCAACATAGGAGGACAGCTGGAGACGTCCCATTGAAGCACGCTAAAGAGAGGACAGCAATTAAATGGGCGAGCAGCTTCAGACACAAGGAAAAACCATCACGCAAGTCATGTGGATGAGCAAATTAAAAATCAAAAGGAATAGCGCAACACGCAGACGGAAAATCAAGGGGGCAATCGGTAATTGACACAGCTGAAGGCCTAAATAGAGAGCAAAATTAATTACCAAGTAGCGTTACTAAGGCCACGTGTGGCATTTTGAACGGGAGTAGCGCACAAAGGGAGACAGAAGCAATGTTTTAAAACGAGGAGTGACCCTTATTTGTGAGGGCAATCAACAACAGTGCCGCCACAGAAGCCAAAAAATAATAATACAGTGGAAGCTAGAAGCAGAGTGGACGGCGGCAGCAGCTGAAAACAAAGTAACAGGCGCTGAAGAGAGGGAGTTGTCACGCCTGCGGCTTGGCTTGGCTGGCTGCGGGCGTGAACAACAGAGAAGCACTGGCGAGGAGAACAGCACAAAGGAGGATACAGCATTAAATTGTCCAATCATCAACAGCAAAGGACTGGGACAGTGAACAGTAAAATTGTGAGAAGCTTGCGATAATCAACAAGAGCCTCAACAGTAGATATTTTACAAGCAGCAGCAACGTGGAGCTTGCGATATTAAGTAGAAACCAAGGAGGTTTTCGGTGGGCATTGAAAGATAGCTGAAACATTTTTTTTTGGAAATTCCCATGAAAGATTAGGCATTTCAATCCGGTTTGGAGGTAAAATTGACGCCGACGACCCGGTTTAAGTATTATTTTAATTATTTTGTTGTTCTTTCTCTCGTTAGGAATTGATTGTGTTATCCGATTTTAACTGATTTGAGTTTTGTGTATGGATAATCGGATTTTCGTTATTATTCGGTTATTTGTGTATGAACCTATTGGGTATTGTGATTGATGATTTTAATGTGGTCATTGAATTGTTAATTTCAATCCCATTGCTAGAATTTCGATGTAATCCATAATTGTTATGTTGAAATTCATTTGTAGCGACTAATGATTCGTAATCATTAGGGGTAACATGAACTAGGTTAAATAACGAATCGTATGTAGTTATTGCCTTGATTAATCGGTTTTCCTAATTCGTAATGCTACTACTTAATTAAATCTAGAGATCGTATCCTACGTTGTTAGGTGGTTAGATTTAATTAACGATCGTATCTTGATTAAACACAATCTAAGGAAAAAGTCGGGTTAATTTGTGACCCACGATTAATAGTTTCTATGAGAGGTTAAATAACAACAAATTAATAAAATATGCTTAGTCAGGGTTTAGGTAGAGATTGAACCGAAGAACCGGGTCCCTACCGAATTCCCCACTTTCATCATTTTTGCATGTTTTATTTAAATTGTTTGTATTAGTTAGTTTTATTTTATTTTTCTTATTTTAAAAATCCAAAACCCGCCCATTACGTGTAAACACCGATTAATTTCATTTCATAGACTTTGCACGCACTCTTTGTGGGATCGACCTAAACTCACCACTCTACAGTAGTAGTCTAGTAATTTTAATTTTGATTAGCGTTACGACGCGCGGTCAGTCACCCAACACATAATTCAAATAATGTGACTCATTACCAACATATGGCATCACATATATTCGCTCAATCATTTCATATTCACTATCATTTGATCCATGTCATTTGCACCATTATTTCATATAAGCATTATTGTATGTGTTTTGTGCTTTGAAATGGGCCCCAATGGCCCAAAGCGGATTGTTCTGAAATTAAAAAAAAGTTAAAAATGATAATGGGCCCTAATTGACTATTGAAATTGTATTGATGGCACTGTATTGAAACAAGTTTTCTTTCACGACTGTTAAATTTATATGGCCCACATTGGAATGTTAGTGTTTCAAAAAAAATTTATACTGGTTTATGAGTGCTTGATTGTTTTAGCATGCTACCTTCGCGGGCACGGACTCGGATATCACCGTCGATGTCGGGTTCGGGTCATGCGGAAGTGGGATGCTACACTTCTACTCAAGAATATAAAATGTACTTGTTTAGAATTGCTTAAAGGTTCCTTTGTAACTCTTTAAATCAATCTCATTCTTTATATTGCACTTTTATGTTGTAATTACAAAAGGAACAAATTGGGACAAGTTTAGGGCGTTTTGGAGATGTTTTGAATAAGTTAAAAAATGATGTAAATCAACATGGTCGATAGAAACACCTATGTTGATGTACACATCTGTATTAATGGTAACACGCCCATGTTGACATGTTTCATGCAAAATAATTGGTAACACAATTCTAGAGAGTTACACCAAGTCTATATATGCTCTTGTCATGTGGAAACACTTGTGATGTGTTTACCTTTTGAGCCCTGTTCATTTTTGAATTTGAGAATTTTATGATTTCTAATCAACACGGATACCATACATGTCCATATTGGTGATTGAGTACCACTTAGAACTCTAATTTTTGAATATACAAGGCAAAATTAAGAGGAAAAGTAAAGGAGAGGCTCAAGAAACAAAAATTGACAAGTTAGGAAAAATAAAACGCATGAAGAACAAGTAAAGAAACACATTTAGAGTAGATTTCCATCAATCTAAAAGGGACTTCTTAAACATTAAAACATGTTTAATTAATTATTTGAGGACATCCCAATTAGCAAAAGGCCCTACTAACATAGCTCCACTTGCTTTTAATTGACAACGTTTGCAATTCCTCTTTTTCTCCTGCCTCTCGTCTAGTTCCTCCTTATTAATAAGTTTTGCCTAAAAAATACAAATCTTACATATGCAACATAAGAGACTCTAATTCCCCAATTTGTAAGTGGTTATAGTCTAAAGCATGATAAGCAAATTTTGATAAAAGGAATAACACTAACTTGAAGTTCATTAGTGTGAATAGGGACAAGAAAAACTAAGTCGATACTTCTCACTAGCAGATGTCGATTTCGATGGATGTAAATGACACTACAGATATGGTGCAACACAATAAACCCCAATTGACAAAAAATTTGCCTAAAACATCTTGCTTTGCAAATTGCTAAGCTAATACTTTCTAATTTGAACACATAAAAAAGAAAAAATTATTGGTGATATCAATTTTTTTAGAAGCAAAAAAAAAAAAACTTGAACGGTGATCAATAAAGTGACCCAAAGGGTGTCGTTTGGCTAACAAGTAGGAGTCGTTTTTATAGCACCCTCATTCTAGCATATCTAGTAAGGTGCCCACAAATAAAAAAATAGAATGGATATTTGATGGGACTGTCACTTTCAGTGTTCATTCTTAATGTTTAGATTCACATTAAATTTTATTGAAAGCATTAAGGTTTATAAAAATATTTAATTTTCCTTGTGGTAGTGCTTTTTTAGTTTAAAATAGCCTGCCGTCTTATTTTCCACAGAAATTTCACATCCGGATTCGTGCTTTTCATGAATACAAATTAAGGCACTTAAAATAAAACTCAAGTATGTAGCCCAAGGTTCTAAATTCATTGAATTTTCTAGTAATTAGTTCATTATTTTGTTTGATTTAATTATTTCATATTATCTCTTAATAAATATTACCACTGATATAATATAGTTCAATTTATTTTATTTTAATAATTATGTTTAAATATAAACTCAAAATATTAATAAATATATTTTTAAATGATATTATAAATATTAGTTTATAACTTTCTTAGTTATTTATT
>JANVCL010000005.1:30982301-30996089 GCA_026546855.1 Erythroxylum incrassatum | reverse complement strand
TACTTGACATAGAAGTGCATTTGATCTGCATGTTTGCATCCTTATCTGCCCCAAGCATCTCAGCCTTAGTAACTGTAGAGATTACCTTAAGCATGTAATCCCGCACCGGTTCACCAAGTTTTTGTCTGAAATTATGAAAGGTTTGGATAGCTTTCCCTCTTAAAGACCTGGTCCTCACACCAAACATCTTATGTAGGTGATGGACCATTGCATTAGCAGTTTTCATGTAAGCTATTTGCTTTTGCAATATGTCACTGACAGAAGCTAGAATATAACACTACTACCATCGCTCATGTTGTTGGACTTGCTTAGGAGTTGAATCTCCACCAAGAGGTGTAGGCTCATTTTCAGTTAATACCTATGAAATTCGCTCATATTGAAGAACAATATCAAGGTTACATCTCCATTCATTAAAATTCTCTCCATTTTCCAATTTGTTATTTGTCAAGAGCAAAGTGAGTGGATTCATTTTTTGGTGAGTCAACAATATTGGAACTTTGTATAAAATCATGATGCATGTGTGTGTGATGATAGATTTTACAAAACCTAAAAATTAAAAACTTTATACGACGGTTATTTTTCTTATCAATAATGGACTAAGTGACGGTGGGCCATCTTATCCATTAAAAGAAAAACTGGGGCCTTCTTACTAAAAAACTACTAAGGATATTTATTCCTAACTTTTTGAGAAGCACCATGATTTGGTCCATACTTTTACCAATAGTGCTACAGTGGGCAGGTTATTGATAAAATATGTTGACTATGTAACCATTTGATTCATCCACTAAAGGTACTTGGAAACCATGCCTCGATGGGAGGTCACATTTGCTACCAATGAGTGGACTTATCCTTAAAGAGACTCAAACCATGCAAAATCTAGGATTCATGCCCTCTGGTGGGGAGTAACACTTCACCACATGCAAATGGGCCATCACATAGAGACCATGGACTCTCAGATGAGCATCCTCTCCCACTCAATCTTTTTAGGCTTTAAGTTTCAATAAATACCATCTTATCTAGATGCAATTTATTATCCATCCTATATTGTTTCATTATATATCTTATACATAACAAATGCATGGAAAAGCTTAGGATTGGCAATTTTCTAAATGGCATACAATCACATAATATCACATACTATTTGCATCTATTTATCCTTTCATCTCATGAACTAATAGGCCATATTTGATTGTCCATCCTAGAACATAAATAACATTACAAGGCTTTTAGGCCCATCAAGTTCTTCTTGGACTTGGATCTTCCACTTCGAACTCTTCATGCACATGACCCAGCCCATTCGGTAAAAAATTTGTAATGTCATTTTCATAAAACCAAATTTTGTTACTTTGAAAACTAAAATTCTAGGACTTGTTTTCCAATAAAACCGAAACTTTGGCAATAAAAAAACAAAAATTTCAGCACTTGTTTTTAGTAAATCCAACACTCAAAAATCATTCCAGCACTTGTAGTTCATCAAACCAAAACTTTATTAAAACAAAAATTCCAGCACCTTGGTTTTCACAAAACCAAAAATTTGTTAAAACAAAATTCCAGCACTTTGGTTTCATAAAACCAAAACTTTGCCAATACACCAAAGGATAGACCGAAACCATTACCTATTGTTCTCTTCGATCCATAGTTGCTCCATCTTCCATATTACAGAATTTTGTACATTAAAAATTCAAGGAAAATAGAAAAATGAAACCAAAGAGGAAACATGACGATGATAGACCACCCTTTTTCTTACAAACCAAACGAAGAAAACTTACAAGGTAAAATTATATTCTATGGACAACCAAAACAGCTAAACATACACATATATATTTCTATCACATAAAAATATGCAGAATACAAAATTTAATTGCCAACCCATGCATCACATATGGGAATCGAATCATGCATGATAAAATGGTTCTGATACCAATTGTTGGATTGAACACAAAATCATGCAAGATTTGGCTAAAACAGTATATTTCAAAACTTTTTCGAAATCAAAACGCAGCAGAAATAACATGACCAAATCAACATGTTTCAGCCATACATAATGCGATATAGGGAAAATAATTTACATAAGAACAAGGTGGTAGAAATATACTCACTCTTTGCTACTGCGTTGACTCCTTGCTTTTGTTCCTCTCTGAATCCTTGCTATAGCTTTGACTCTTTTGTATCCTTTTCCTTTATCAATGGATCCTGTTCTTGTTATTGTATCCTTGACCAATCTGATCTACCACTTGTTCTTCTTAGACAACTTGGTTAATAAGATCATGGAATGGAGAAGAAATAATTTAACGAGATTTTTCTTAAAAGAAAGAAGCCAAAGATGAGACACCTCTCATACAGATTTCGGCCAACTGACACAAGATAGGAGAGAGAGAGTTAAAAAATGCAAGAACCACCTTCTCACTTCATCTCAACTTCAGTTAACATGAAAGAAAGAAGAGATTTGCATCGAATGCATCACTTCATTCTTTAACCAATCATAAAGAAGCCAATAAATGAGACTCTTCTAATTCGTCTTTAAGATGACTATATGAAAAGACTATTAACCTAAATGAGACTTCTCATTTTCAGTTTTTATGATGAAAGAAGAAAGATGGTTCATCAAATGCACCTCTTTCTTCTTTAATCAAATAACTGCTAAAAGGTTACATGCTATTATTAAAAGAAAATCATTAGACCATTTAATGATAACATCATTACTCCATTTAATGATGATAAAGCATGTTAAAAACTACCTTTAATATAGCAACACATTTAGCCCATTAAAACCAAAAATCCACCTCCTTTTATCTTTAATAACTTTGTTTTAATTTAATTAATCTCATTAATTAAATTAAACCAAAGTCTAGCTCATTTCTAAATATTCATTTGGGCTTCTAATTAATAATTAATTAGTCTAAGCTCAACATTCAATCATAGGCTTTAAAATATCTATTTATATTTCTTACTTTGCTTAATAACCTTCCTAGAAGTCAAATAGGGAATCTAATTGGACTTGTATAATTCAAGCTCTAATAAGTCCGAAATTAATTTAATTTCATTATAATTAATTCCAGCTTATTAACTAAATGTCATTCCACTAAAGAAAATTAGTTGAACTCTTGAATTATTAAATATTATGAGAACACATGTTTCAAATAAGATGTCTAATTGCAAACTCTAATATAAACCATATTATAGCCATCCGTACAATAAAGGGTAAAATTACCATTTTGCCTTTATGCTGATTTTTCGTTTTAGATCTCCTGTTTGCTCTATATGGTGATAAACACACAAGATCTCATCTTGGTGTTAAGACTTGATGGGTAGCTAGTCCATCGATAAACACACAAGATCTTATCTTGGTGTTAAGACTTGATGGGCAGCTAGTCCATCAAACTACTGGTGCCAGTTTAATCACTAATCTCCCTAAAATATCTAGAAGTGATGATATCACTATAAACTCTTTATTTGAGTGAATATTCCCTGATACATGTTTCAATTAATAATTCTAACATGTAGATATTGGATTGATACTCTGTAAAAATCCATTCTGATTATATCAAGAATTATAATGAAATACATATGAGTTCACCACTCATCAAGATTATGGTTCACAATAAAAGAATGCTAAAGTGTATGTTTTAAGATTAAAGTAATGGCCTACTTTATTCTTTAAAACAATCGTGATTCCTGATTCATTTAATAGTGTCATTATCGATAGTCAACTATTATCATAATATGAATATAACCCCCCACTCTCGTAGGACTCGAATCGATATCGTGGGTGATATCCGAGTCCATGTCCCGTGAGGGTAAAGTGCTAACACACTGAAATAGTCAAAACTTAATAAATTTTTTTTATACAATCAAATGTGAGGAAATCAGTAAACAATTTGGGTCCACTTTCATTCATAAACATCTTCAATCAACACATTACAATCAATAGAATTTCAATAGCCAATTGGGGCCCACTACCAATATAAAACACTATTTTACAGAAATTGCGGAATACAAATTTATACAAGAATAGGATAACACTAATGCAGACGCGAATTGATTTCGATCTCTATCTTTCCCTTGCATACAATAATTATACTCTTGTCTGTCTAACAGGGTATTCTTCTGATCCTGAAAAAAATATTTGCAATTTTGGGTGAGTTTTGCAAACTCAATGAGTGACCATCATCGATGGCTCACCAAGCCATATAACACATAATCACATTTACAATATTTCACTCTTCACACTTAATAACTATAATCACTCATATTATGCATATGCAGTGCACATTAAACCCACTTTCCATTTGTTATTTTGTTGTGACCAAATGCCTAAACTGTACCATATAGAGCTCATTAATAATTGTCCCTTATCTGCTTGGGGGATATAGGGCTCATTAAATGTTGAGCTTGAGGCTCTGATTCCCTTTTGAGCTCAAAGCCCATTTTCACTCGTTGAGCTTTAAGCTCTGATCGTTGGCTACTCTAGTCACAACAGCCATTATATTTCGCGCATTCATGCAATGGAATGCATCAATCACATTTGCATGTTCCCATTTAATCTCATTCTCATATCATTGGACCTTAGTCCAATAGTCAACATTAAGTTGAGAAGCACACTTTCACTTACATGCAATGCACATTTAGAACACATTTAACAATCACATTAAGTACACTTAGTTCTTGTCATTCACATACAAACAGCATTTCAATATCTCATCAATTATCGCAATCATCGCAATCATCGGGCCTTCTATCTGGAATCAACAATTGAGACGCATTCATTTCGACATTTAGTAGTCCATTAATACCAAAAATCAAACAAAACAAAACAAAACAAACAATGAAATGAGACCATCTAGGTCTATCACAGTATGCTCCAGATTAGCATTTGCTTCCAAAGTCTGGAAACGTCTGGATGATGGCTCTCAATACGATCCGCAAAACATACACATTCACAATTTGCACGATTATAAGTGTTTAATAATGCACATGTATGTAATGAAATTTGTACCATGCATGCTCATGACAATCCTCGGTATTTTTCCATCAATTTCATCGCCTAATCAATCTAATATCAAAACTCATCTAATTATAATTTATACTTAGATTTATGCCTCACTAAACCATTAAATTCACAATTCATTTCTCATTGACTTACTTTAGCTTTTTTCTAAAACACACACTTTCGGGTCTATTGTTCACGTTCATTTAGAAAGTGAAATTGATGTAATTTGGTCATACTCTCTTCTAGAAGAGTGTTCCTCTATGTCTTATGTTTCCATTGACACCAAAATCATGCAATTTAGTTCAGTAATTTGAAAGATATGCTTCAAACATTTTTAGGTTGTTCCTATACAAAAACAGTTTACTATGCACAAATTCCATCTAAAATTTGAATATCTTAGAGAATAAATAAAATTTTGACTTCTTCAGACAATTTGTAGCCCTATTTCTCCAATTTACTCTAAATTAAAAATCATCTCATTTGGAATCCTACAGGTCCAAATATAATCAAAACACTGAAGTATGTTCAGTAAAATAATCCTATTTACAATGTTCCAACAGATTCCCATACTTTCATTTGATCAACCTTTTTAAAATCAAATATAAATGCTATAATTTTTCATGGAGAGATACAAAAAATGTGTTAGGAATCTATCCGTTAAAGAATCAAGTCATTTGGAGGTCTGGAGAAGAAGTTATGGTCAAAAGAAGCAACCATGTTTATGTCCTCACTCCTAATGAACCTATGTTGGACAGTTAGAAAGAAGACTTCGATATCTACAACTTTCGTGAAGAACTCGAAGCAAGATTCTGTCATTTAAGAGACACACGGTCGTGTGAAATCACATGGTTAGACCGTGTGACTTTCGGGTCAGATTGTGTTTTCTACATCAAAAACACACGGGCCTTGTGAATTTACATAACTTGACAGTGTAACCTTCGGGTTTACTAAAATTTTCATTTCCAAAACCCTTCCAAATGATTCTAAACCCATTCTAACATCACATATACTCTTAATCTTCTCAAATTCACTTCTTCGTACGCAATTATCACTCCATAACCATTCAAACACCCATTATAATTCATTCACTCCTAATTCTCAACTCATGTAACTCATCATCTCAATGGATAACTTCTTCAGCTATACCCAATTTCATTTTAACATCATCCATACACATTTCATATTTCACACTAAATCATAAACACCCAAATATAACACATTCCCACACACTCAAAACATAACACAATGTAAACATTCATCCACAACTTGTGATGTACCCAGTTCCTAATTTCATATCAAGATTTGGGACTCTTAAAGATAAAATTTAAATTCAATGTCTTCATAAGAAATGCAGTAGTATATCTCTCATTTAATCCAGACCAAGAATCACTTCAATTGAACAACTATAGAAGGAGTTATGGCTAAAATATTGAAGTATATTCAAAGATTATGTTACTGCAACATTTTCCCAGCTCAATTATCAAATTTTGTTTCCAAAACTTATTCTAACACAACTCATACCAAAATTACTTTTTCTACCTCATCACTTCTCATTCTCAACTCCATTTCAACTCATTTCTACACTCAACCATTATCATAAACCGGTTATAGACGCATTTCTATACTTTTTAACTTCCAATTCTCATTAAAACATCCATTTCACAACCAATTCATATTTAAAAGCATGTGTAGCACAACTCATAGTTTCTTACTCTTCATATATGTCATTAATCATCCATAAATAACTCCTAACCCATTATTTAGCATTTAAATGGAACAAACATCAATATATACATATACATATGTTCACTTCTTCACCAAAAATCTAGCATATACAAAACTTCTTATCATGATCATTCAACCTCCATAACATTTCTATAAATCATTACTCATCAATAAAGCAAGAAATTTTACACACCCTTCACTATTTATGACACCCATATACCCAAAACACCATTTCATGAAATTAACCTCTAAATATCATCACAAATGCTTCATTAAACCAAAACCCATGATATTTGACATACTTACTTGATTTAGCTTCCAAATTTTCAAAATCTTCAAGAAACTAAAAAATCCCTAACTTCACCAACAACCCACCATCATCTTCATTTAGAGCTTGGTAGGTTTGGGTTTTTGGTGAGAATCGAAGAGAAAGCAAGATGAAAGAGTAGCATGAAAGATAAAAGGGTTAGATTTAGGATGAATGGAGATTTGAATAATCAAAACCCACGAAGAAGAGGAAAAGATGAGAAGCAACGAAAATGAAGGAGGAAACCAAAATAAAACTCCAATAGCTCTTAATGAGAGAGAGCATCGTGAAAGACAACAAAAGGGGAGAGGGGTTTTTAATTAAAACTAATGACTTAAAACATGGTTGGGCAAGTGACACATGTCACTTGCCACATGTCCCATTTCTAAGGTATTAGCTTGGTTCCTTTCATTTAACTAGTCCAATCAATTTCAATGTATACTCCAATTGTTCCCTAATTTTCAATGACACTTGTCTACAAATCCTAAAGTCATTTATCAATTTTTCCATTGCCATTGGATAGTAATTTCTAATACTATTTAACAATTGTTTTGTCACTTGGCAATTTTTCCTAGCTAAAATACTCAACAATTTCCAGAAATTTCTCCAAGAATTCCTAAAAATTCTAAATCAATTTATCTAGTCCCCAAATCAATTTTCAACATATAAGAACCACATTTCCTAATATCTCACATTTATAAACAATTATACCTGGAATTTGTCAATGAATGCATGTACAATTATTTTTATATGCAAAGATCACTATTCATGTGTATGTGCATATCATGTAATGCATGAGCATGAAATGTGTTTTCCTAATTTCTCAACAATCTATCACATTTACTATTTTAGCCTTAACATAGGTAATAGGATATTACATATTTGGAGTTACATTGCTTGTGATCCTTCTTTTGTTCATTTAGTTGGTTTCTTTCTCTACAACAATGTTGACTATTAGCTACGTTTTTTTTATTTTTTGTGACAATTTTCAAAAACATTGTCAAAAGCTTATCCTTTTGTGACGTTATACAGAGTCATCGCTAAATGCACCTCTTTGGTGACGATGCTAGGGGATTGTGGCAAAAGGATTATCCTTTTGCCACGATTTAGAATTTTTGTCATCAGAGGTCCAACCTTTGTCGACAGCCTTGTGAATCATCATAAAAAGTTGGACTTTCGTTGATGAATTTTCTAAATTGTTGCCAAAAGTTCAAACAACAAAATTAAATTTCATATTATTGATAATAATTTTAAGTGTAAATATACGTTTAGCTATCAAAATTTTCAAATCATTTCTATAATTTATAACACTGTAAACTCAAAATTAATTAATATTACATATATTCATATTTTATTATTATCGGTTAAATTATAAGATTTGCAATTTTTATGGTGTCACAAAATTTTCAAATATTTTTAACATGAAGTTTGTAATATAATGATCCTAGATGATTCTTATATAAAAACAATAAATATTGAAATATGGTAAGCAATATAATATAATAATATATGGTAAATTATACAAGATTATAATTAGAAGTTTAACAATCTTTACAGACAAACAATAAATAAATTTTCATGCCTATTGCATCAAAAAGGAAAATAAATAATTACTTTTCTAGAATGTAAGTGACATGAGATTCAGTAAAAAAGCTAAATGAGTTCCCTATGTCTGGATTCCTAAGAAGGTTCCTTGCACGTTCAAAGACATCAATTGAAATAGTCCAAGATCTTATCTCAGGTGTTAGTTTATTAACACTCTCTTCTAACAACTTCTTGGCTTTAATTAAATTAGCAGAAGATATAGTGAACGATTTCCTAAATGCAATATAAATCATTGAATTAGATGAACCATATGTACAATTTATTTCACCTAAGAAACAAATAATATAGAACTTAAATAGCTAAGTCAAAAGATATAAAGAACCCAAATTCGAACACATTAATACATGATTGAACACATGTATACCTGATTGATAGGATCACACTCTATACTATAAAGAAGGTCAAAGTGAGTGTTTGAAGAAGCACACAATAACTATGTAAGTATAAAAATTTGTTTAAATTTTATGTTTATTCATTTATTTATGTAGTACTAACTAATAATATGTGCATTGAATATTGATTTTGTTTTTTAAATTTTAGAACAAGATGCAAGAGTTGTTGCAAACATCAGTATCTAATGGAAATAAGTCAAATGTAGAAGACATTTGCAACAAAGTGTTTGTTACACGATCCAGATATATTAAAGGTCTTGAGTTTGACCCTATGCAAATTGCTTCATCTTCATCAAGACCAGTATACGTTTTACGTTTTAAAAAGAAAAACAAGTCACTTAAAAAGTGGTTGCCCAAGCATGAAAAGTACCTAAGAAAATTACTTGGCCCAAATTATGTAAGCAATGATGATGAAAACTAGTCTGGGTGTTTAAACTAATCCTTATATTTATTATTTTGTTTATAAGAATTTTTTAAATTTGTAATTAAAATCTTGTACACAATCAATTGTTTATATATAATGCTTCAAATTTTCAATTATTATTTTTATTATATTTTTGTATAATAAATTAATAGCAAAAAATCTAAATATTATATATAATAATATGGATTAAAAATGTCAAAAATAAAAATTTGACTATATTTTATAAAACATAGCTAAAAATATTTTGTTGCGTTTTCAAAAGGGTAGCTAAAAAGCTTTGACTGTATTTTTTGAAATGTAGCTAAAAGTAATTAGTTACGTTTTTTAAAATATAGCTAAAATTTTTAACTATGTTTATGAAAAAGTAGCTAATAATCTTTAGTATAATCAAAACATATTGGTAATGATTTCTCAAAATGTGGCTTATAGTTTTTTGCTACGAAACTAAATTGTCGCCAAATCTCCGTAACAAAAAATTACAGACGATGTATTTCCCTAATCGTTACTAATAATTTTTTTATAAATCGTTAATTACTATCGATGATGATTTTGGAACTTTTAGAATCTACTTTTTTGTTGCTAAAAGTCCTTTATGTTTCAGTGTCTGCAGAGTGGAAAACTGAAAAGGCCAGATTCCTTGATAGAACGTAGCAATTGAAAACCAAATGGAGCTCACTTTCCAGTTCGCCTATTTCTCATAGCACCGAAAAGGAAATAGTAAAATAAAAGCTTAAAATATATATTCATGCGATTTCAGTATTACAATCACGATCTTTCATCTTGGTAAACAAAAAAGTAACGAATCTGTGATCAAATAACAAATGGAAAAGAAAGATAGGTAGGTGTTCATATGGTTTGCTTGAGCACTATAGAATATAAAAACAACAGCTCAATTCACACGAGACCATGGTATCAGAATAGTCACACAAAGAACGCCGAAAAAGTTGGGATGATGGGAAACATGAAAATAACAAGTTTTGTCCTGATCCTGGTACTATTTTTGATGTCAGATTTCAATGTCTTGGGGAAGGTTCACGTGGTGATTAGGAACGAACTTGAAGGTGGTAGAGCGATGAACATACACTGCAGGTCGAAAGACGATGACATTGGGTATCTCGCGATCCCAGATGGGCATCAAATCGAATGGAAGTTCTCAGTCAACTTGTGGGGTTCCACATTGTTCAGATGTGATGTGCAATGGGATGAATCCCAATGGCACGGTTTTGTTGCGTATTCTTATCGCAGAGATTCTGAGCGTTGTGAAAATAAGTGTTTGTGGCTGATCTCGAGGGATGGTCTTCTGTACGGTTTTAATGAGCAGACTAAATCTTGGGATGTGCTGCCATTTCAAGATGGGTGGTCATAATAATACTTATATTATCTCTTATATGCCTAATTTGACATATCTATCCAGGTTTAGTGGTAAGTAAAGGGCCAGACACCACTTGTTATTTATAATTATATAAATAAATCTAGTAGTTCATTGATATCTATTCTACTTTTTTGGTGGCTTTCTAATAGTTCTTAATCCAATCCCATCAAATTAACTATATCTTATAAAGAAACAATGAGAAGGAACTGGTGGGTAAATAAATACAATTTGGAGGTTATATACCATTAATTCGTTCCATAAATCATTATTTGGTTTGTTTTTAAGCTGGAAATGAAGCCGAAAGGGTTGCAGTTTTAGTTAAATTCTTGTTCCAGCTCAACCTTAATTTAACATCTTCACTTTAATTTTACACCAACACCACGATTGTCTTTCGTTTAACTGCAGGGTGAATATCAATATAACTTGTTAGATGCAGACCCGATATATATATATAAGCATAAATACAAAACTTGTCTGACTAGTTCATATGAAAAAGGACTATATGTTTCTCTTCAACCAAATCTATACTTCATTTGAGAAATCACCCAAACTTCTTCATATGAGAAAGGTCGCTTACCAAAGCTCAATTAGGCAATATCTTAGACGTGACAAATTATAAATTTTTGGATCTACCCTTTTCGATATTTGGCAAGTTACACTTAATTTTAAAGTTGCCTTTTTTGTTCTTTTTTTTTGTTACAATGAAAAGAATCGAAAACTATCGGATAAACGAAATACCACAGGCATCAGCCCATACAATCAAGGAGAGGGCGTCAGGAATATCCCCCAAACCTGAAAATTAGAAGCAATGCCATGACCTAATTTAGCCAAACAATTTGCTACAAAATTACCTTCACGAAACATATGTTTCCAATCTCTAGCAAGTAAGGCTTGAATATCCACAACCAAAACAGACAGGGGATAGGAAAAGGTAACACCACAAGTCACCATCCACACCGCCTCCATGCTATCATATTCTACAAGAACTTGTCGAAATGGTCCCACGCAAAAATCAAACCATCTCGAATGGACCATAGCTCCCCCACTAAGATAGTTAAAACACCAATTCTAAACGAGTATCCCCTGAGCCAACGGCCAAAGGAATCACGCAACAATCCGCCACCACTAGTCAGCCCAGGATTAACAATATAACTGCCGTCACAATTCAACTTCACCCAACCAGTTG
This sequence comes from Erythroxylum incrassatum, assembly GCA_026546855.1. Taxonomy (NCBI): domain Eukaryota; kingdom Viridiplantae; phylum Streptophyta; class Magnoliopsida; order Malpighiales; family Erythroxylaceae; genus Erythroxylum; species Erythroxylum incrassatum. Next base: position 30,984,088 of record JANVCL010000005.1, on the reverse strand, counting down.
GCGGCGCAGTCCAACCAATCGAACGCCACACACCATGAAGCTTCGGTGTGGAAACAGAAGTCAATGACACATCCATTGCAACTTTAAAGACACAACCATTCAAAGTTGTTAAGGAAAGTAACTCCTTTTGAAAGATTAATAAATTCCGAGCCTTCCACAACTACCAAATATCAGCCAGAAACCAATGTGCTCAGGCAAACTCAAAAGGACCCACAGTATAAACATGCAGATTCAAAGCTAGCCAATCAACCAAATTTGAGGCAGTAAAAAAATTAACAGGGACCGCCCACTGTTGCCACCAGGCAACCGCACGACTACAATCTCGCAACAAGTGCAAAGAAGACATAGCAAATAAAAAACAGACTCCACACAAATTAGAAGTAGCTAATTTGTTCTTTTGTGCCTTATTGATTGTGCTTGGAAAGTTATATGTGCCTACGAATCCAATCACGCTAGTCATCCCAGCAGGACAAATTTGTTGAACCATTTCAGCATTCAAGGCTCCTCTGGAATTTCTAGTACTTGGCATCTTATTGTCCCATTAGAGCCGACCAAATTGGAAGATAATGCAGGAGTTGATGACTTAAATTTGACTGTACTGGAACTTTTTGAGTGCTAAGGAACTAAATGTAACATTTCACCCCCTATTGGGAGGGTAGAATAGTCATTTTGGCATAGGTTGCGAGTGATTGGGATAATTAGGACTGTTCATGCATACTAGAATTGGTACTCAGTAAAATTTGTGCACATGAAATAACTATACATGCATACATGACATTTCCGGTTATGCAATTTTATTGTGATTAACGTAGTTATTGTGTTTGAAAAATTATTCTGAGTGAACCATTGTGGGTTTTATATTTTAAGAGATTTTTAGGAATTTTTCTGGAATTTTTCGGAGAAAATTTCCGGACCGAAAAAATCACCAAATGGCGAACCGGTCGATTTTCGGTAGCAAAATTTGCTATCCAATGGCACTGTAATATTGGGTATATTATTTTGAGATTGAAATTAGGGCCATTGGCCTAGAATGGGTCCGATTTCATTAGGGTTTCTAAATCCTATCCATAATTTGTCTTTTACCTATTTTGTCACTTTCTTAAAACTAATGCCACTTGTCCTATTGATTAAATGCTTTTGTCTTATGCTCAATTGTTCCCTCTCTCGGTTATGCCTAAATACAAGAATGAAAAGATGACTTTACTTGCTCATTTTAGTCCTTATCAACCGAAACCTTCATTTCCTCTCCATCTCCATCGATTTTTCTCTTCCTTTTCTTTGGCTTGGCTAAGTGTTGTCCAACCTTTGCATGCAATCAAACTACCTTCTTTTCATGAGGATGAACTCCTTGTGTGAGGTTTAGAAAGTAGAGAAAGTGGGAAGTTGGTGTTGTATTAAAGAATTGAAGATTTGAAAGCTTTAAGGAGGTAAGTTTGTTTTAAGTTTTAATTATGTATTTAATGAATCATGGTTGTTAGATGCATTCAATGGGAGTTATGGTGCATTTATTGTGTTTATTGATGCATTAATTTGATGAAAATTATAGGTGGAATTGTTGGGTATAAGGTGATGTTTGAGTATGACTTGATGAAGTAGTATAAGTGAAGTGTTTTAGCTTGATTTTGAATTGATTCTTGATGACTAATCTTGCATGGAATTTAAGAGGTAAGTGCTGCCAAATTGAGGTGGTTATTCCTAGTGAATGTAGGAATGATGTAGGGACTGATTTTGTGTCCAATTGGGATGCTTATGGTAGTAGAATTGGAATTGGCATGATAGGAAGTGTA
>JANVCL010000005.1:30940815-30967543 GCA_026546855.1 Erythroxylum incrassatum | reverse complement strand
GAATGAGGAAAAAGTTGGTTTCAAATACTGTGGTTTTTCTATAGATGCTTTAAAAGCAAAATTCAATGCGATGCCATGTGAATTCAATGACAGAATAGAACGTAGCTCGCCTTTATCGGATGATATGTATCGGAATGACCTTCGGGCGTCCCGGTGTGTATTCTGCGGTAAGGGGGTGTTACATAACCATTTAACTTCCTTTATCATGCAATTCGGTGACCTATCATGAGTAATCAGCATTAAATATTTATATTATATAAATTATAATTTATAAAAAGTTATAGTTGAAAATACATTTATAGTTTTACAAATTTCTTAAACCATTGATGGAATTCTTTTTTTATATCTTCTTTCTACATTTCTTGGATCCTCCCTCTTGAGTTTTTCTTTATACATGCTTTATATTAAAAATAAGTAAAATATTAGTAGTTACTTCAAGAATATATAAACCATAAAACAAATTATGTAAAAATAACTAACATCCAGAGTTAAGAGAACTTACTCCACAAACTCTCTGATTTCTTCACAATCTTCTAGCATATACATTCTAGCTTGAGCCCATTTAACTAAGCTCAACTCATCATATTTTTTTCCAAGCAAAGGTTTACCAGCTTGTGAGAAAACTTGAAACCTATAATGAGAATGAGCATCACTTCCCTCATCATTTCTTCCAATACGATTCAACCGAGATTCAGTTCTATGCAAATACCTTGAACAAAAATGCATGCATTCTTGCACAATATATGCCTTGGGAATTGATCCTTCTAGATACGCCTTATTTCTCACATATGATTTAAGCATACGCAAATATCGTTCTATACAATACATCCATCGATATTGATGACCCAACAAGTTTAACCTCACTTACAAGATTAATGGTTAAATGCACCATTATGTCAAAAAATAAGGGAGGAAATATTTTCTCTAATTTACAAAGTGTAAAAGGAATTGATTTTTCAAGTCTCTCCAAATTATCAAAATGCAAAACTTTAGCACATAACTCGCTTAAATAAGTACACAACTCAAGTAATGCTTTGCACACCTCTTTACCCAGCAATCCACGTATAGTCAAAGGGAGATATCGATGAAGAAATATACGACAATCATGACATTTCATTCCAAAAACTTTGCATTCAGTAAGACTCACACATTGAGAAATATTAGAAGAATAGCCATCTAGAACTTTTAGATCAATTAAGAATTGACAAAATGCTCTATTTTTAGCTTTAGATAGTGTATAACATGCAAGGTGAAACGCATATCTGCCATCACTTGTGGGAGTTGCATAAAGCTCAGGACGTATACCTATAGATTTTAAATCAAAACGAGTATTCATAGTATCCTTTGTTTTCTCCTCAATGTTCAACAAAGTCCCAATTATGTTATCATATACATTATTCTCGATATGCATGACATCCAAATTATGTCGCAACTTAAGTGTTTTCCAATATGAGAGTTCAAAGAAAATACTCTTTTTTTCTCCAATTTTTGAGCAATAAAGCATCTCTATGATTTTCCTTACAGTCTTTCCAAAATTCACCTGTTTAATGAAAATAGTATAATAAGAAAACAATACAAATAAAATATACACATATTTTAAAATCAATCAAACTTCACCTGAGAAAATTGATTATATTATTCAACAACATCATCCCCTGATAATTGTTTTGGTGTGCTTTGATTTTCTTTGGTACCATCAAATGCTTTAACATTTTCCTCCACGAATGATTAGTTGGTAAGAAGCGATGATGACCAATGTTTTACGTCCATTTTGAAGCTTGCGAGAAGATGTTTCAAGATTGTAAACAGGATATGCTAACTTGCGTTTGGTGCTCCATCCTGATAAATTATTGTAAGTTGGAAAATCATTTATGGTCCATGTTAGAGCTGCTCGTAATTGAAAATTACTCTTTGAAAATGCATTATGTGTCTCTACACCTATCTCCCAAAGGAATTTCAACTCATCAATCAACGACTCTAAGTATACATCAATATCATTTCCTCCAGGAGCTTTTGAACCAGGAATCAAAAGTGACATCATGAAATAAGGATCTTTCACGCAGAGCCATGGTGGAAGGTTTTAAGGAACTAACACAACTGACCATACACTATAAGAAGTGCTCATATTCCTGAATGGGTTAAAACCATGACTTGCTAAACCAATTCTAACATTACGTGGATCTAATGCAAAAAAGGGGGGCACGGTATCAAAATTTTTCCAAGTTGGAAAATCCGTTGGATGTCCTATAAACTCATTATTACATGGTTTTTCCTTATGCCATCTCCTATCTTTAGCAAACTTAGATGACATGTATAATATTTGCAAGCGAGGAGTTAACGGAAAATATCGCAACAATTTTTACGGAATCTTTTTCCTACGATCATACTCATTAATCATATTCCCATTATTCTTCCATCTATATTTACCACATGTTGAACAAGATTGAGCATTCTCATATTTATTTATGTAAAGTATGCAATCATTTACACAAGCATCTATCTTCTCATATGAAAGCCCTATATCTTGGGAAACTTTCTTACAATTAGTATATGAGCTAGGAACTTTATTACCTTTAGGAAACCATCTTTTCATTATTTCAGATGAACTTGAATTTGCCCTCATGTTTGTTTAGACCATTTGTTCTCTTTGCTTCCGCCTTATGCCTTTCGGTTCGATTTGTTTTGCTTCCGTTTCCGCTATTTGATTCCAATTTGATTTGCATCGATTTGTTCATTTTGTTTCCATGCTTTATGATCCGATTCCATTCGTTTCGCTTTCGATTTCCTTCGTTTTCGTTTTCCGGTTGGGACCCGAAGTATGAATAAGTATGAGGTTTTCGGATTTAAGAGGTTGGATTTCCGGTAATGGGTTCCAACATAGATGGTATCAGAGCAAGAAGAATTTATAAGAGTTTGTTTTTCGGTTTAAGTAGTTGGGTCTCGGTAACGGGATCCAGCATTTTACAAGGACAACGAACTGCTCTCCCTTCATCAAAATGTCTAAATACAAAATCTAGAAATTCATTAACTCCTTTTTCATATTGTGGCAATGCTCTATTAGAAATTTCCATCCAAGTTTTGTCAATCATCATTATCCTACAATACAAATTAATTGAATGGGTTAAGAAAAATTTGACACAGAACTTGCTAGGATAGGGAACTTTATAAGCATTAATATTTTCCAATTTAACATTGAGGCATTACTAAGAAGAAATCAAAATCCACCCATGAATAACCCAAGCTCGGTTAGCTTAAATACCCAAATAAGGCAAAATAAAGAAGACGATATATATATATATATATATAGAGAGAGAGAGAGAGAGAGAGAGAGGGAGAGGGAGAGAGGGGGAATACCTGATGTCGTTGTCCACGCCGTTGTCAAATGATATATGATGTCATTGTCCACTATATTGTCGAAGGCGACGACTCTATCACAGCACCCTCACCAAACGTCTGCATTTTCGTGACTTAGAGGAGAAATTAACGCTTGCCTCTCTTGTCCTCTGCTACATCGCTCAACAGATCACCTAACTTTCTATTATTTGTTTAATTTTTGGTCCACCTTTACCTTACATCTCTTAGCCACGCACGGGTGACTAACTAAACGTCTGCATTTTCGTGTCCAGCTGATGTGCATTAGTTATCCACCTGTTGTGCAATCATTTCTCCTATCCTCTGTGCAATCGTTTCTCCTATCCTCTGCTACGTCATTTTTGCGTTGCCATTTTGCTTCATGCTTCTAGCTTGCGTCGCCATCTGTTGCATACATTGTTCATGGACTGTTGCATTTTTGTGCCTCCTAACATAAAATATAAACGTTTAACAACGACACCTATTTTGTGTAAGGAATTCTTAGTAATTTTCAAATAATAAAGATGGTGGAAGAAGATGAACCATGAACAGTCATGTTATTAGTGGTGTGAATAAATTTCTTCTTCATCTGCACAATTCTCCACTCTGCTTCATTCCATATCTTTGGTTACAGTCTTCTCTCCACATATTCTAATTTCTCAGCTCAAATACTAACAGGTAAACGACAATTGTTGTTTGTTTAACTTATTCTTCCAAATATTTTATAATAACAGTAGAACAGAGGGAAACCTCCAGCACCTTCACCGAACTTTTTAAATAGGAAATGTAAAACTACTATTTTACTATAGAGATACAGTGGGCAGGCATTGAGTAGGGCTTCCTCAAAAAAAAGTTTAAACAACTAAGGTTGGTGGATATGGAGGAATTTACTTTAATTATGCTCTTTTGACTGCCTCCTTTTTCATTACATAACATTGAAAAAAATGTGTTGGAAACTACTGGAGAAACAAAGCATGGGTTCATGAACTTTCGATTCTGTCCTTATATCTTAAGTATAGATAGTTCATCTTTTTTTGTTGGTTATTTTCAGCAAAGTTCACTCTTTATTTTTTATTTACAATTCTACAAAACCTCAGGTGTTATTAAGCGAATTCCTTGTCAAATGTTGGTTATTTTCAGTAAAGTTTAGTCTTTGGATTTTCTCTTACAATTTGTTTTAGTTGCTTATGTTACTTTTTCCTAATATATATTTATTTTTAAAAGTGCAAGATGGTTAAAATTGGTAATTATATGAAAAAACGCAAGACGATTAACAATGGTAGATCTTTATCAAATATGGATGATGAAAAAAATGAACCTAGTATGGTAGAGGAGTCAGAAGCTATAGAGGCTCTTAATCAACAATAATTGGGACTTCAAAAAATGCACCTAGCCAAGAAGGACAAGTTATTAGTACTGGTAATGTGATCTTCAAAATTATATCATTGTAAATTTAAATTTTTAATATAATATTTTATATATCTAATAATTTTAGTTTTTTAAATAGGAAATGTAAATTCTAAAAAACGTGGACGAGGACTAATAACTAATCCTAGACTTGCCAAGAAGAAAGTGAAGGAAACCACATTCATGTTCAATTTCCTCTTTCGTATTATAAGGTATGTGGTAAGCATGCCAGCCTTTTCAAGTCAGAAGTTACTATATGCATTCGGCAACTTGCACCACTTCATGTCTCTAGTTGCAAAGAGATTTCTAAGGATGATAAGAAGGCAGTGTGGTTATTTTTAAAGGGATGACACTTTTTTTAATTGCAATAGAGTTTAATTTTGTTGTTGCATTGAATTTGCTTCATAATTTTTCAAAATATATTTTTATGAATTTTAGGATAAATTCAATTTCTTAAATCAAGTGCAATCTTATGTGATGTAACAAGTACATGCACAATATAAAAATCGACATTATCATTTGCGCAAAAGTTATATCAAGAGTAAAGATTGCCCAAAAGATGTAGAGGAAGGTGATTGGCATTGGTTGATTGAGAATAAATGGGAGACTCTAAATTTTAAGGTAATTTTAACATTTAAGTACTTTAATTTATTTTGTTAGTTGTTTTCTTTTATTAAAAACAAATTATTTACGAATTTGTAGGAACAAAGTGAAAGAAACACAAGTAATAGGGGAAATCAAGAGATGAAGTCAATTTCTGATACAAACTCAATTGTACAAATTGCATATGGGATGGTAAAGTTAAATTTTATTTTACTTAAAATTAGAATGATATTTTTCTTAAAAACTAAGTTCCAATTAATCATTAATTTTCTTTGTCATTTTGTTTTGAAAGATAAGGATTCTGATGAGTGGCCCGACGCTGTTAAAGTTTGGAAGGTATCACGACAAAAGCCAAATGGAACTTGATCTGTTCCAAATGGAGAAGAAATAATGGTATGAAAGTTATAGTCAAATTAGATTTTTTTTTAAAAAAATTAAATTACTTTATCAAATTACATCTAAATATGCAGAATAAGCTTCAAGAAGAGGGAGAGAAAAATAAAGAAAAGATTTGGTCTGCACCTCTACCACTCGTTGAGCATTTCGTTCTTGTCCTAGAAAGAAAGTCAAGTTATTCACATGGATTAGGTGTTAAAGGGATAACATCTAAGTCCCGAAAAAAAAAGTGAAATTCTAGCTGAAACTGAGGCTGCAAAGAAGCATGCAAGTGATTTAGATGATGAAGTTGCAAGACTTACTGAAATCACAAAAACACAAAATGAAAAGATTCAAGCTCAAAATGAGAAGATTCAAGCTCAGGATGCAGCTATTGAGAAGCAAGCCACAGAAATGAAACAAATTTCAGCTGTTTTTGCACATTTGGCAAATACTGGAGTAATTCCTACTTTGTTACTCAATTCTTCTTCCTTAATTGAAGATCCATCAAGTGTGACAACATCAAATACCCCAACTACTCATGTAAGTTTATAAATTTATAAAATCTTTAATAGTTAGTATCATTTCTTATCATTATCATTGTATTATTATAAATGATAGTACTAAATTCATAGTTTAATATTTTATAAACTAATTAACTAATTTTATTTTTATTTGCTTTATAGGAAACAAATCAACAGTGAACTTCATCCTAAAGAATAACCAAGAAATTTTACCTTAGAGACTTTTAGCTTAAATTAGTACGTAGTATTTTGAGATAATTGTAATAAATAATTTTCTTGGATATTAAATTTTCCAATTTAATATATTGGAAATTAGAATTTTATACATTTTGCTAATTTTTATATATACTAATAATTTTTATTTTCTTGCCTGATAATATCGTGGCACTAAAAATTCATATCATTTGTGACAACTTCTATTTTATGGTCACCAACGCAAAAATTTATATCGATTATAAGTAATTAAATTGTTAAATTTAATTATACTATTTGCGACAAACACGAACACATTAGTGATAGTTTCAATTGTGATCATAATAAACGTAGTTAGTGATAATACTTTTTGTAAGAACAAATTTTCATTTTTGTCACGAAATAATGTTAACACTATTTTATTAAAATATTAGTGACCAAGAAGTAATGGACGTTGACAACAAAAATTATTAGTGACAAATACTTTGTCAACATTTATAATCATTTTAGTGTCGACAATGTTGTCACAATAAAATAAAGTATTATTACGACTTTATTCGTCACTACTTTATATTAGTTGTGTCAACAAACTTATCATAAATATATGAAATTTTTGTGACCACGTAATGTTGTCACAAATTCCATATGTTTCTATATTATTTGTGTCAACAAAATTGTCATATATATGTAAAGTTTCTGTGACTATATAGTGTTGTCACACGTTTCATATGTTTTAGTTTCAGAACTTTTGTCACAATATGATGATGAATTGTTACAACTTTATTTGTCACTATTTTACATTATTTGTGTTCAAAACCTTGTCATTAATAAATACAATTATTGTGACCATATTATGTTGTCACATATTTGATAAGTTTTAGTGTTGGCAATTTTGTCACAATAATATGATGTTTTGTTACGACTTAACTCGTCACTACTTTACATTATTTGTGACGATAAATTTGTCATAAATATTTGAAGTTATTGTGACCATATACCTTTGTCACACATTTAACAAGTTTTAGTGTCAATATTAGTGTCACAAAAACTTTGCATAATAGTGACCATCGTTTAAATTCGTCACAATTTTAGTAGTGATGAAGGTATTTGTGACGGAAGGTGACGACTTCAAATATTGGCCACTAATAATAATAGTAACAAATATTATTGCTTTTAGTGACAACTTTTACCTTCACCAAATATACAATTTCTTGTAGTGAATGTTGATACTAAACGTGGTTTAATTAATAAAAGTTCAACTTTCTTGTGCCATAAACGTTTAGGTCATATTTTCAAAGAAAGACTACCAAGGCTGGTAAAGAATGAAATTTTACTAGATGTGGACTTTACTGATTTTGGTGTGTATATGGATTGCATTAAGGGAAAGCAAATCAAAAACACAAAGAAAGGAGCCATAAGAAGCACACAATTTCTTGAAATTATGCACACTGACATATATGGCCCTTTTGATGTTCCATCTTTCAGTGGAGAAAAGTATTTCACCATATTTATTGATAACTTTTCACGTTATAAATATGTCTATTTATTGCATGAGAAAACTCAAGCAACAAAAGTGTTATAGGAGTTTGTTCATGAGGTAGAAAGGCAATTAGATAGAAAGGTGAAAATTGTTCTATCTAACTGAGTGGTGAATTTTACGGAAAATATAATGAATCAATATAACACCAAGATCCATTTGCCAAATTTCTTAAAAAGTATGGTATATGTGCTCAATACACAATCCCAGGTACACCACAACAAAATAGTGTGGCAAAAAGGCGTAATCATACATTAATGGATATGATTAAGAGTATGTTAAGTAATTCGTCTTAACCCTTATCATTGTGGATGCATGCATTGAGGGATGCTATTTACTTGTTAAATAGGGCTCCTAATAAGGCAGTTCCAAAGGCTCCTTTGAGCTGTGGATTGGAAGGAAACCTAGTTTAAGGAGCTTACATATTTGAGGTTACCCCGCATACGTAAGAATTTATAATCCACATGAAAAGAAATTGGATGCAAGAACAATTAGTAGATTTTTTATTGGTTATCCAGAAAAGTCTAAAGGGCATAGATTTTATTATCCTAATCATACAACAAGAATTGTTGAAATTAGAAATGCTAAGATCACTAAGAATGGTGAAACCAGTGAGAGTGTTGAAAGACCACTTAATGTAGTTATTGAAGAAATAAAAGTTAAAGTTCCCTTATTAACTTTTTCAATACATGTTACTCCTAAAGTTGTAGAACGGTTTGACAATTTATAGGAGCAACAAATAAATGATCAAACACTTCATGAAGAGCTTGCAATTGATGAAACTATTGAATTTGCAATTAATGTTCCAATTATAGAACAACTACAAGAAATAGCATTAAGAAGGTCTCAAAGACCTAGAAAACTAGTTGTTTCTAATGATTATGTGGTATGTCTACAAGAGTCAAAATTTGGCTTAGGAAATAAGGATGATCCAATTTTGTTTTCATAGCCGTTGAAAGTATTTATTCTACTAAATAGATTGATGCTATGAAAGAAGAATTGAATTCTATATGGGAGAAGCCAACTATGTGATAGGAATTGAAATATTTCGTGACAGGTGACAGGTCACAAGGACTATTAAGCTTATCTTATAAAGCTTATTTCAATAAGGTCTTACAGAGATTTGGTATGAAAAATTATTCTACAAGTGTATTTCCAATTAAAAAAGGAGACAAGTTTAGTTTTAATCAATGTCCAAAGAATGAATTGGAACATAAGAAAATGATAAATATTCCTTATGCATCAATTGTTTGAAGCATAATGTATGCTCAAACTTGCACCAGACCACACATTAGCTCTGCTGTCAGTATGCTAGGCAAGTATCAAAGTAACCCTGGATTGGATCATTAGAAATATGCAAAGAAAGTTTTGAGATATTTATAAGGTACTCAGGATCATATGCTCACTTATAGGGGATTCAGTCATTTGGAAGTAACTGGATATTCATATGAAAATTTTGCCAGTTGCATTGATACCAGAAAATCCACTTTTGGCTACCTTTTCTTATTAGTTGGAGAGGCTATTTCTTAGAAAAGTGCGAAGCAGTCTATCATTATTGTGTTCGTTATAGAAGCTGCATATGTAGCATGTATTGAAGCTACAATTCAAGGATTATGGTTGCGAAACTTTATTTCAGGATTTGGAGTTGTTGACAGTATTGCCAAATTGCTGAAAATTTATTGTGATAATTATACAATAGTTTTTTTTCAAAGAATGACAAGTATTCTAAATGTGTTAAACATATGGAATTAAAATACTTGTTTGTAAAAAAAAAGTTCAGAAACAAACAATGTCAATTCATCATATTAAGACTAATTATATGATTGCAGATCCTTTGACGAAAGGATTGGCACCGAAAGTCTTTAAAGAACATGTTGAAATAATGGGTTATTAAGATTTATGATGTTTGTATTTTGACACTGTAAACTCGTTTATGTTTATGTTTTTGTCAATCCTATTTTATAGTGTACATTTATGAATAAATTATATTGATAGGATTTGTTGTTAAATAAGACATGATTGTTGGACCATTAATGTATTTCTTATTTATGGATCATATTGAATAAAGCGCTAATATTGTAATACGTGGAAGGAATTATGGCATTTGTTAAGATGTAAAACCTCTACAACTCTTATTAGTATTTTTGTTTGAATGTGATTTATGATGCCATCAATATTAAAGAATTTAGCAAAGTTTATAAACATAATGTTTATTTATTAAACCATGATATCAATGAGCCAAGTGGGAGAATGTAAAACCTATATATATATATATATATATATATATGGCTCATTATATTTATGATCTTAATAATATTAAGTGATAAATTTTGATGGGTTAATTTGATTAAGTAAGATAAGGTTGATTAACTAAAATAAGGTTTTGTTTTAAACTTATCGTTTGATGGGAACGATTCAGATATCTTTGTTACATAAAAACTGGTCTTCTCTCTCAGCTACACACCTCTATTTATTTATTTTACCATAAAAAAAGTAGGATAATTGAGGGAAAAATGAGAGAAATCAAGTTTCTTTATATTTAATCATTTAGAGGGGTTTTTCTCAATTACAATTAAACTAAACTCATGGCTAAAGGTATGTAATTCATATTTTATATTTTGGTACCAAACATAGAATTTTAAGATCTGGGTTAAGGATTATTGTGAATATGTCTATGCAATAAATTATGCTTACAATTGCTACATTGGTTGATTAGTATATCTAAAAATCCTAATATTGGACGCCCAAATTAAACAAGTTTTTAATTTTTTCTTAAGTTTTTTTGAAAAATTAAAAACATTACCCATAAAAAATTTATTGAAAACCATTTTAAAAGTTCCACAAAACAAGTTTTCTTTAGATCAAAACAAATTTTCTTTTGATTATAACCAAATACATGCAACACATATTAAGTGTAAATGATAATATAATAATATAATAATTAAACTCTCAATTCATTAAAATGAACACGATAAGATTACAAGATTGTAATAATTTATTTAAATATTGTCATGTATTTTCACTTGAATTCTTTTGAAAATTTCTTAAGTTGCATATGCATTTCACTTAACTAAATTTTTTTAATCTTTTAATTACTCAATTGATTCAATTGACTTTTTACTAAATTTAAGCTTCCATTGAACTTATTCTTCACACATGAACTCACTAATATCGCAAAATATACAAGCATTAGTAATAGCATATTTTATTGTGACCACAATTATGAGTTCAAATCTTATTTGATTTAACAATTTTCATAAGTCATAAAAGAGGAAGAGATCAAAATTAAAAATAAATATAAAAATTCAATCAGATAAGTATTTTTACCAAATGTAAAAATTTAAATTAAAAATAGAAATATATAAGAATTTAAAATTTAGGACCTTTTTAATAATGTTGAACATATATTTTTCTTGATTTTCGGTATGAATATTACTCATTAAAATAATTATAATTTAAAATATGCCATAATATTAAACATATAAAATACTATATAATTTTTTAAAATAAAAACGTGCTATATTAAAGATTATAATAATATTAATATATATAAGTTTTAAATCACATCCTTCCTTTTAAACTGACTTAACACAACACATTTGCAAATTATTGGAAATATGTAAAATTAATTTAAAGAATTTTACGAAATAAAGCATGTCTCCAACCTATTTGACACAAGTACCCACCGAAATACCCATTTAACGTCCCCCTCTTCTCTCTTTTAGCAACAATGGATGAGACGCTGAAGAAAGGTTCGGTAACACCCCTTTCGTGCATGTTTCCGGTGGACGAAGCGCAGAAGGCAGCAAAACGTGTGGAGGATTCGATTACTGAGAAGCAGAAAGAGCTGGGCAGTCTCAAAGACTTCATTTCAGACAATACTAGTCTCATCAACCTCGTTTCCGGACTTCCCGATGAGCTCCACCACGACATCATGGTTCCCTTTGGGAAAGCTGCCTTCTTTCCTGGCCGTTTGATACACACCAATGAATTTATGGTTAGAATAGGCAACACTGTTTCTCGAATTTTAAGTGAAATATGCTGTTTCTTCAAAGTCATGTTAGTTGGTTGTTTCTATTCCTTTGCAGGTTCTTTTAGGAGAAGGTTACTATGCGGAGCGAACTAGCAAGCAAACTGTTGAGATTTTGAAGAGGAGAGGCAAAGCTTTGGATTCACAAGTTGAATCTCTTCAAGCAAACTTGAAGGATCTTCGAGCTGAGGCTTTGTTTTTTAATGCTACAGCATCTGAGTCTGCGGTTTGCTTCACAATTTGATCTTTATTTGTCTGGTGTAAATCGCCTTGGACTATTCTGTTGTCTAAATTTGTTAGACATGTAAATGATATCCCATGTCACCAATTAGACCTTTATGTATCCAACTTTCTTTTGTCACTGCTAACTTCAGAAATTTCCGTAACTTGCTTTTATGGATTACCATGAATGTCATGGCTTGGAGTGCAGTTACCTAATAAGTTCTTCCTAGTGAGGGGATATAACTAGGCTATAGGATTCCAGTTTAATGCCATTTTGGTCAGAATTTGAATAGTTTTTTGTGTATATAGCCTAGATTAGGAACTTCTGTCCTTATATTCTCAGGGGAAAAGTGTGATGCTGCCTCTGGATGAGAGTCAACCGTTGTTCTGATTTATCACTGTAGTTGAAGCGCTAAAAAGCCTCTACATGTTATTTGCATTTGCTTTTGCAACTGTTGTTAGATTTTTATGTTGTTATCTACAAAAAAAGAAAAGATTCCTTTAAGCTGTTGTTATATTTTTTTCTTCTTATTTTGCCCTCTGCTTCTTCAATAGGAGGGTCTTGTGGAGATTAGGGAAGATTATGTGGAGGAAAATGGTGGCCAAACAGGACAAAAATCAGGTAGGTAGCCTCTTGTATTTGCTGTCAGTAGCACCTTCCTTGTTTGTTTAAATACTTGAACTACATATACAACGTGATTAACTTTTGACCTTGATAGATGATTAGTATTGACAGGCTTATTATAGAAGTTACAAAGCTTAGATTTTGTTGTTCCTGTTCTTCGTCCTTCTTCTTAGCCTCCTGTAAATTTCTTGTTCCATTCTTTCCCAAAAACCTTTTCATTGTTAAAGTTGATATTTCCTCTAATATTGAGACAACCTGTTATGAAATAATCATCTCTAAAGAAATACCATTTCTATTTGTTAGCAAAGAAAATTCTAATCTAATCCAAGATTTGGACTTCATATGATTTTCCTCTTGGCAACCTGCGGCATCTGACATCAAAGGGAAAAACTTTTGGTCCTGAATAATTCCTTTCTTTGTTTATTTGCTGGTGTAGTCCCTCTACTAACTGTGGAAAGGTCTTTGTGGCATTTGAGAATCTGTTGTACTCTGACTGACATCCATGCTGTGTAGATTGTGTGACCCATTATTGGATTTAAACTAGGTAGATGATATGACACTATGCTTGTTCCCTTAAAACTTTGTCACATGAAATCAATATTACTTAGATGCAGCCTTTTATAAGTAAATGGGTTTGTTGAGAGTTGGAGCATCAACGGGACGTTGAAGTTTTGACTTTATTGGGACATGTGCTCTTTGTGGAACATTTTCACTTCTTAAATAGAGTTAATAGTAGCATAATTTAAACAAAGTTTTTTTCTATGTTTCCTGATAAAAAGCAGTTTGAATGGAGAACAAGGGAGTTAACAAACAACATTAGGGATGTCATTTCTGGTTCTTGAAAAAAACCATCATGGGACGCTTGATGTGCAAGACCTGCATGAGATTCTCCCTTAGTCAACCATTATGCTTGTAGATCCACAATGCGTCCACTTCAGATGAAACATTATAAAAAATCAAGTAGGGGACATAAATCTTGTCTTCCTCTTACTGTTTAGCATGTTGGTTTAACAAATCCATGAACCAGATTGCTACTTTCAGGCAATCCTGCTTTTGACAAAGCTGATATATTGTATCATTGACATATATTGCACATTTTAATTTGGCATTTTGTGTGAAATTGATTGTATATGAGCTTTTGCGAAGAATGAAGTTTCTGAAACCTTCTATATTGATTTTTACAACCTTAATCAGCATTTCTGGACTTGCTTCAATACTAGTAGTTTCTTGTTAAGCATAAATTACTGATCTGCTGCTACCTCCCTTCAAAAGCTAGTAATCTTCATCACTTTTTTTTCAGGGACAGAAGATGAGCAAGTTACGGTTGAAGATGATGAATACGCCCGTATCATGTCCAGGTTGGATGAACTTGAGAAAGAAGAGCTAGCAGCTGAGGATGAAAATCAGAGTGATGAAGATGAGCATGCAAATACCGTTGATAGTTATCATGAGAGTGAGAAAGAGAAGCAATCTGGTGCAGGTGACAGTAATAGCAATATCCATACTTCTTCAGAGGTAAAGGATTCATATCTCTGACTCTAGGAAATTTGACCCTCATTCAGGTTGTAATTTTCATGTTTCTCGACTGTATTTACCATGATTGGTGGCAGATGTGGGAGCCAGAACACCAGTTGAAGCAAGGATATCCAACCACAAGGGTTTTATCCAATAAGGATAGCAATAAACCTAATCTTTCTGAACAATTGAGTGTAAGAAACTGCATATCTTCATTCAGTTCTTTTCTTAGTTCTTGATCAGTTTTATTTGTTCTTAACTGCGACCTCTTAAATTGTAGTGCTCAGGATTAGAAGTGGGGCCAATTCCTAAAGGTTAGTGGCTGTTCCATGTTACTTTTTATTTGTGATTGTTTATATAGGTTTCTTCTTGCTTTGTAGTTATGTTATTGGAGGCAGGGTGTCAGTGGTGGAGCAGGGGAGGAGATAGGGAGAGGGATGGGGCATGTTTAAAGGAAATTTTAGTTTTCTAATTGATTGAAATTTCACTGCAAAGTTTATACAATGCTTAAAACTAGTATATTGTTATGCGTTTACCATTAATGTCATTGAGATACATGATTCACTTGTTCACGAGGAGATCTCACTTGTGGACGTGAAAACACTAAGGTAATGGTTGATACAATTTAGGCAGTTATGTAATTTCTGCTGCATTATGTCCGACATTTGTTGGGTTTGGTCGAAAAGCATGTATAGGATTATCATGGTTTTAAATAGCAGACTATTACTGCTATTGCAACCGAACTAATGGTAATGGTTTTTGCCATTAGTTCATCACCCTGCAATTGCAGGGTGATTCAGATTCACAATCTATTGTGGCTGTTGCAGCCGCAACACTGCTCTGTTGGGTCTGTTATGACTAAAATAGCCACAATAATGCGGTGAAGATGGGGGGAAAAAAACACACACAGAAAAAACAGATGAGTAAGATGACAATGATTGTTGCTTGACTTGAGTTCTAGTGCCGAACACACAAAGGAAGAAACAAACGAAGAAGACGAAAAGGAAGAGAAAGATGATGACAACATTTTAAATGACTCTTAGGATTTTAATTAAACATTTGAAATTTTACTAAGTTAACCTTGTTATGCTATTTACAAAATCACATTTATTATTAGTGTGAATTTGTTAATCATATAAAGAAACTAACAATCATAACTTTGTCTCCCTCTTTACTCCCTTTTTAATTTGAGGCCTTCAATCAAAAGTATTTGTAATTACTTAAAATAACTTAACTAAATTTACTTTATAATGGAGTAATTTATAATAATTTAAATAATTGTAAGAATTTAGTATAAATTTTTATTTTTGCTTTTAAATTTTCAAAATATAGGATAATAACTATTGATTAAAAGTGATAATTTTTTTGATAACATTCAAATTTTAATGAAAATTTTATATGTTTTGCTATACTAACTATTATGAATATTTATGATTACTATAAAAAAAATTCAAGTTTTTAAATTAAGTTGTGGGTATTTGAAAATTTTCACAGCTGCACTGTTTGCAGTCTGTAATTTAACTTTCGCATTACTGCAATTTAAAATTTTGAATGCAATCTTCATGAGATGATGCCTATCATTCTAAGTGCTTAAATCTTTAATTAATGGACACATACAATGTTAATACATTAAAGGTTATATATATACAATGTTAATATATAAACTAGATTAGGAATTTATCAAATGATGATGAAAGTCTTGTGAGCTTTTGGGGTTAATTTAGTATGTGGTGGCTGTTACAGTTGATTGTAGCTTGTTCTGGTGTTGAAAGATGATATTTGTTAAATATGAAACGATGAGTTCATGACATTTTTCTTAATTTTAAGATGATAGAGAATTACATTTCATTCCACCATGTTATGTTGAACCTAACTTAACAATGCCATGATTGTTACATTACAGCTTGTTTAACTAAACCAGAAAAAGGAGGGAGGGAGAGGGGAAGGGGTTGGATGTTACACTACACTATTTTCCTTCTTTGCTTGTATAATTTCTTACAAAATGTTTATTTATCCCTCAATTAGTCAAAATTATGCCCTTGTCAAGTCACATATATATGAATGACTTTATTGAGTTTCTACGAACTTTATGTAGTACGATTATCTGGGAAAATGACTAGATCATAGGCTGGGTTCTCAAACTACTAAACTGTATGTACTATTTCTAACTCTTTTACTTCTACGTATTTGTTCTTCTATTTGATACCTTGGTTGGACCATGGCTCTGCCACTCTTATAATCTTTTTCTCTTAACAGATGAAAAGTATGCAACTCAGAATGTAGTGTCTCTTCCTCACCAGAAGGATCTCCTGCTGCCGAAAGTAGGAGAGGAAGTCAAAGAAGTGTCTTTATCAAGAAAAGAGGTACTTATAATGTGCCTCATAGCACCTTTGGTCTCTCCTTAGTAATTTTCATCATGGAGGAAAATCTGTAAAACATTATCATTTTCAATGGAAACAGATGATGGATTGATTTTTGTTGTAAGTTAACTCATCTTCCTATATTTGACACAGTCTAGCTGCTCTTGCTTCTCAAAAATCATTTTCTTGATACAAGTAAATTACATATGCACCGTGGACATTTCAGTTCTGATACTTTCCATAATATTCCTTCAATTCATATGTATACCACCTCCTTCTCCATTTGTTGTCCCGTGATGTTTTGTTTAGGACTTATTCTTGATGACGTTTAGCTGTCTCATTCAGTTCTGGTGCTTCATGGACTATTTGCCAAACGTGATATAATGAAGGATAGATAAAGTATGCTTGTTGTTGAGTTATGGTGTTACTTGATAATTGCAACATGGCCATTTTGATGGATTTGTCAAGGATAGATAAAGCACCGTTGTTCTCAAGTCTTATGCATTTTGATAATGTCTATGCTTTTTGTACCCTTAAAAAGAAAACTTGCAGTATCTGAGCCTGCATGAATGGATGCAAAAGTTAATGATTCATATTGAAATCTTGTATGTTGATATATGTTAGCAGTTTAAAATAGTTGATGCTCAAACTTTAATGCATTTTTTACTTGGATTTAAAGGTGAGAGAGGTCTTTACATTGAGGAAGATATCTTTCACTATACTTCATAAATTTATAGTTGCACCAGTTCTAGTAGGATGTATCATGTTGAAAAAAAGAGACTAATTTTGGTTGTGATAAAATATAAGTTTCTCTGCCAAACTTTTCTGGCTAAGTGCAAAAATCTAGTATAAATATTTGAAGTTAATGTTTTATTATGGTCCTTCTACTCATATTATCTTCCCCCTTTAGTCATTTTACTTCAATTTGCAATCAAGTCAGTTTATTATTTGAAATGTGTCAACATCCTTGCAAACTTTTTAGACAACTAAATTTTGTCACCATACTTTTCAATAGTATTTAATATAGAAATTCACTGATTGAATTGAAATAGGAAAATGACAAATAGGAGGGCGGACAAAAGCCTGTTTTTCAATAAATTTCCAGTGGAGTTGATAGAACGAATGAATTGATTATTTTAATGATATAAGGCCTGAAAAGAAAGAAGAAAGCAATTTAGGATTTGAATTTGGAAATTTGGCAACTAGGAAGAGTAAAAGCTAGGTTACCTGCAGATATCGGACCATGAAAATCATTAATCCTGGATGTGGTGGGTTCTCTTTGTGATGAACTATTAGAAAATAAACTTGAAAGCTGCAGCCTTAAAGGTACAATGGAAAACTGTGGAAGATAAAGAAAGAATAAAACTTGATTTTATGCCTATATATTCACAAACTAAGCCGTTATCTTGTCCGCTTTGTTGTGTGCATGTCTTCCTTATTAGTTTACTGAAATGGGCATTCATTAATTGTTAAGCTGCTGCTTGGTCCACTGCTTACTTGGTATCACTACTACAATTGTAGGCTTTCACAGGCTCTATCCTGGAGCGCTCTGATGAAATGCCATCAAATGCTCAAATGCAAAAGCAGACATTGCAGGTATATATATTCCTTCCTTGCTCCTATTGGAATCGAGGAGTTCACGATTTAGTTATCTTTTTATGCATCTTTATGTTTATCTTTTAGTTCTCATCTTCCGATTCTGGTTGCCTAATCTGCCACGCTTGCTTTGCTAGACACCTTTGGAGTCTTCAAAACCAAGATTTGACAGTTCAAAGGTGCGTTTCCTATTTTGACTCGATTCCTATAATCAGTTTACATACGTAATATTGTTAAAACTCCTCTTATTAAGGACTGCAGGCATTTACTGGTTCAATCGTGGAGCGCACTACTAACGTGCAAACAGATCCAAATGCGGGTTCATCAAAGGTAGTGGTCTGAGCCATTGGTTCTGAGTGTACTCGTTTTTGTAATTCTGTTTTGATTAGTTGATTATTACATTGTAGTATCAAATCCTGATTACGACATTGGATTTGGACTTTGCAGTTATCAAATGCACAGCCCTCTAGGCCAGTTTCTAGGTTCAAGCAGCAGAGAAGATAGCTGCAGCTGGCAGTTTACCTAGCAATTTCCGAAGTTCCATCACTGATAAGCTCGATCACCTATTTGTAAATAATTCCCTTGAGATGACTCGCTCTAGTTTTGGATGTCATTTATCGTCAGCTACTTTTTTCTTTTTGGTTTAATTTCATTGACACAAAGTTGAAGATGAAGTAGAATGAACTAATTAATTTG
This sequence comes from Erythroxylum incrassatum, assembly GCA_026546855.1. Taxonomy (NCBI): domain Eukaryota; kingdom Viridiplantae; phylum Streptophyta; class Magnoliopsida; order Malpighiales; family Erythroxylaceae; genus Erythroxylum; species Erythroxylum incrassatum. Next base: position 30,948,510 of record JANVCL010000005.1, on the reverse strand, counting down.
ATACCACAGAATGATTGTGATAATATACACACATATATACATCTGGGAATTTACAAGCCTACTACCAGCAGACACGCCCTATTAAGGAACTAGCATTTACCCACTGGGTGCCTTTTCCTTTCTTTTCTTGTAATCTCGAAGCACCTGCTCCCTCTCATAAGGACTTGCTGATAGAACCCACCTGCTAAATTCTACCTCTCCCAGTCCCAGGGACTGAGAGAGGCGAACATAATGTTTTTTTTTCCGACCCTTATCATCAGCTGATTTCTTTCTTTGTTTTATGGTTGCAATCTCATAATCCTCTGCAGAAGTTCTCTCAATTTTCTTTTTTGGAAGGTTGGCGACGTTTATCACCTCGTCATTTCGATGAGCATATAGAACACCTGTATGAATACATCATAGTAAATCAAAACTTCAGGTGGAAGAACCCTAGTGTTTGTGGCAAAGCAATTGGATGACAGTCACTGACGCAACAAGGTGGGTCGGCAATCCTATGGCATATAGGACCCAAAGCCTGATTATGACTAGAAACCAGCCCACAACCTAGTGCCGCTGGAATGCAGCAGAAGAAACTATTAAAAGGAAATAATCAACTTACCCATCTCTTCAAGCACAGGTTTACACGTTGTACCCTTCTCATTGTCAAGATCAGCTCTTTCTTGTTTTGTTGCGGTGCAATGTGCATCATCGTTTCTATCTTTCTCATGTAATTCAATAATTTCACCGGTAAAAAGTTTGCCGGATAGATCACGGAACAGATTGCAGATTCCAAAGAGCTCGCCTTGAAATTGCTTGCAGTCCTAAGATTAAACCATTTGTAGTTAGTAGTTTGAACTCCAATCAAGTATACATTTCAAATGTCTTAGTCCTAACACTAAGCTCCTGTTGAAGAAAAGCAAAGTCACCTGTACACCTTCAAAATAACGCTTTTCCATTTTCCCTGACACAGCAATATTTGACAGCTGTTGCTTGTACACCTGACGGGAGTAAACCAATTCCTCAAAGGAACCAGCTGCAAGAAGGCGAAACACCACAACATGCCGCTTCTGCCCAAAACGAAATGATCTGTCCTGAGCCTGCAAGTCATGGGCAGGATTCCAGTTTGGGTCGAATATGACCACACGATTTGCACTTACAAGGTTCAATCCAAGTCCACCAGCTCGTGTTGATATAAGGAAGACCTAAAACAAAACATTAGACTCTGGAAGAAAATTTTGAACCACAAACTTGCTAACCAACTCCATACTCAAAATAACCTGTTTACTTGCACTGGAGTTGAAGTCATCCACCATAGATTGACGTAAGTTGGTTGGTGTAGAACCATCAAGACGTGCAAAGCTGTATCCTTTGCGAATTAGAAACTTTTCCAGTATATCCAACATCCTGGAAAACATGGTTAAACTCAGTAGCAGGAACTGAGAAATCCATATTGCACAAAGTAAATGAAGATGGGACGCAACTTGAAATTTCCCACAGGAGCAAGTTGAGGACAGATTGAGTTCATATCCTTTGAACACCTTAAAAAGATATTACCATTCCTTCCAAAAGTGCTTTTCTGAAAATGGGAAGGGAAGCGACAGAGGGGCAAAGAAAGTTTTGCTAAATTCTAATTCAGATGAAATATGCCATCCATCATGGGACAATATGGAGAACGTACATTGCAACTCTGGAACACAAACGTATGGTATATGTTGTGAAGGTTACTTCAAGCAACATTTGCATGGTCAGACTAATAAAACATAAATCAAATACTTTACAAAAGAAGTTTGATTAGGACAAAGTCAATATAAACACAGTTAATGGCAAGGAATAAGAATAAATACAAAGTTACTAAGCTTTTGCTTTCCTTAAGAATCTACTTTTTTCTCCCCTTTTAATCCTTCTCATACATCAACGGAGAACTTCAGCAGAAATATTATGCGCCAGAAATTTCCAAAAGCTTAAAAGGAAAAATTTAGATAACCTAAACCACTTACCACATATGTACTGCAGTGATATAACAAGTAACATATCAATGATGAAATTGTAGCTAAAATACAAAAACAAAAAAGGATGTGCCAAAATATAACAAAAGAGTATCTAAAAAAGTGACCCTGACCTAGTTAGCCAGTCAGGCAAGAGAAACTGCTTATGTATTAAGATATTAAAGATACAGTCGTATGATTGATATGTTATTTTACACACTGAGGGCTGGATTGATGGTTGATTGCTTTGAATGTGATGAAGGTAGCAGAGCATTATTCCCTGTGATTTTTTTTTTGAAAAGTATTATTCCCCATGATTTTGAACAACTCCCAACTTCCAACATTGTGACTCTGAAACGAGTAAAAAATTCTACCAACTTCCAACATTGTGATTTTGAAAGAGTCCAAAATTCTAACACTACCAAAACTTTGAACATGAGTAAATCAAATAAAGGGAGGGCCTTAACCATCTGAACTAACACAAGTCTCATTTATTAGTACTTTCGAATAAACTTTATTTTAGTAATAATTATTATTTATTCAATTAATTATTCAAAGATCATTTTTTGTGTTGAACGTGATTGTTTTGCATGAATGTTTTGACAGTTTTCAATGCTACACCCTTCTACAAATTGAGAGATATTCATCTTGAGTCCAATGTATAACAAAATAGTATGAGGACACAAGAAAATAAAACAACAGATGACCACTATAGATGTTTTGGCCATGCTCCACTCTAACCATTGTACATCAATATGAACAAACAATCGAATCCAATTGGAAAAGAATAGGAAAAGGAGAGGGACCACAATATTGTAATATAAGTGGATACAACTTAACTATAATCCTGATAGAGGATTCATCTCAGGTACTTCAACTAGTTTAGGAATAAGACTCAGTGCATAGGTATACCTTTAAGAAAATTAAGAGCTCACTCATGAACTTGCTTGAAATTATTTAGAAATTAACATAGTTCACATATGATGGCCCTACTGTTGAATGTGTTGAACAGAATTTTATTCACACTATATTCAGTACATAGGAACAAGGTTTATATATATACATTTAGGAAACAATCTAGCTATTAACTATAGGAAATCTCTCAATTATAGGAGAGATTATAGGAACAATCATAGGAGAGATTGTAGGAGCAATCATAGGAGAGATTGTAGGAGCAATCAATGCTAATATCTCTAGTCAACACCTACATTATTAAATTTAGAGCTTAACCAATTTTTTGCCTATACCCTTCTGTCTTCACTAGTATAAAGCTAATTTAACAAGCTCAATCAGACATCACAAAAGCATAAATATGGAACTTAACAACCCATCTACATAGCCATTTCTCCCACTAGCTAACTTAAGCAAAATTCAAGGTTTTTTCATTCACTCTTCATAAAAAGAATATCTCATATACAATTAGCTTCTAGAACTTTAGTTAAGAAACAAGGATAGAAAGAACCAACAGAAAATTGTTGTTAAAATGTTCTTTGAGTTCTTGCAGTAGAAAAGACATGCATGAATTCATTCTGACAGAAAATAACTATAATGCAAATCTATGATTAAATGTCTCAAGTGTTGCACTTTTTTTAAGTCACACGTGCTTTTTAATTAACAGGGAGGGTAGAAGGCCCCATTTCACTCAATAACCTCCAGATATAAAGGATCCAACTCAATACAAATCCAAATCCTGATCCACAATTAAGTTCATAAGTCTAGTTAGCATGGTCCTGAAGCTAATCATCAATTTCTACACACTGGTTCTGAGTGACGACACCAGATTAAGAGAGCACGAAAGAAACACATGCTAAAGGACATAACCAACTGAACTGGGACAACCAAACTTTATACCCTTCCTAACTACACAAGTAATAAAGAGCACATAATATAGGAAAAGACTTGCACTAAATGGCCTGTAAATTTTTAAAACCATACCTGACAGAGTAGCTGAAGAGTAGAATCTTGTCACCTTGTGAAACCCAAGAAAACATTAACTTTTCCAAAGCTCGCATTTTTCCACAATTTTTAACTTCGCTCAGCTCCATGAAATTCTCATTCTGGGTGTGCCCTCCAACCAAATCTATATCAGGGCCAAAGACAGCGGAGGCAAATTCTGCATCTTTCCTTTGTTTATCCGGTTCATCCCTTGGGTTTGGTTTAATTAGCTCCAGATGATTGCTTATCTGATAGTCAAAACAAAGGTAAATATAAAGAAAGAAGAACAATGAAAAGCTGCTGATCATAGTAAACAACTTTCCAAGACAATTGAGAAGCAATCAATTTTTTTGCGTTGAGGAAATTTTTCTACATGTATGCAATGCAGAGGCATTTGCAAAAGAAAAAATTGCAAACTAGCTCAAGCAAATCACCTGCTGGAGTTTCACAAGGCAAGGAAGGACAAGACAAAAGGGGCATGAATCACAGCCTTCCGGGTTATCTCTGTGAATATAAGGCCATATAATTCCATCAGGTACAATCCTTTTGCAGCATTCAACTTGTTTAAGAGGGCTTCCACAACTACATGGGAGGTCCTTATTGATAAGGCATTGCACATCTGATAGTTGTAACATTCTCCTATACACACGTTTTTGTAGTTCACTCATAGCACAAAAAATGACATTATCTTCTTTCCCCATCATTAGATGACCAATTGTCTCTTCCTTTGTCCTTCTAAGCATATATTTATGAAGAACTCTCACTAGATGCTCTTTTCGTTCATCAGCTACCTGAACAAATTTTTCAGGTGCAGTCGCCCTCTGTCCGTGCTTTAGAGGCTCATCATAGAACTCTCGGAAATGTTCTCTGGTTCCCAATGAGCCAGGAGCAACCCAGTCAAAGAGATTAAACAATTCCATAATCTTATTCTGCATAACAGTTCCTGTGAGACCAAAACGTTTCCGTGTGCGAATTTCTGTGCATGCTTTATATAGTTTTGACTTTTCATTTTTAAGCCGGTGTGCCTCATCAACAATCACAATCTCCCACAATATTTCTGACAAAATGTTGCTATGAATTCTGAATGTGTCAAAACTGGTTATCAGTACTTCAACTCCACGTGCTTCAAGTTTCTCAAGGATCAGATCCCGTGTTGCACCATGGTAAATAGAAACATTGAATGTTGCCCACCTAGAGAACTCAATCTCCCAATTGTGAATTACAGAAGTAGGGCAAATTATCAGTGCATGGCCACTCTTCGTTGCCTGATTTTCCCTCACCAAAGTGGAATCACCAGATTCTCCTTCTCTCCCAATGGCAGCAGCCAGGAATGCAATTGTCTGAATGGTCTTACCCAACCCCCTGTCTCAAAATATGAGCAGACAGCCAATCTATATCAGCATACTAGAAATGCAGAGCACATTCACCTGGATATATACTTATAAAATCATAGATATAAATATATAGGTTTATAACACAAAAAGAAACCATCAATACTATTGGTGAACAAGAACTATCGATTGGTGACTATGACAACAGCAGCCTACAATTCAAGGAAGAATAAAACTTTCTATATCATAAAGAGGAAATCAGGTTAAGGATCACACAGAAAAAATAGAGAACAGAGATCTAGAATTTGCAACAAACAAGAGCAGAAAAAGAAATATGGAGTAGAGAAAAAACCAAATTAAGAAAAGAAGTCTCCAATATCAATTAGTTACGGTTAATAATACTAAGATCCCCTGAGGTTACGCCATATTTTAAATCACCATGATTTGATTTTAATTTCATAGGGTCTTGTAATTTGATAACTAGTGAAATTGACCTCTTCATACATTTCATTTCAATAACTAAAATTCACTTTCACATAATATTGCGCAACAAAATTTACTAGCAGTATGAAAAACTTGCACAGTAAAATATTGACAAAGGAATGATTTTTTAGTTACCAAATACAAGGATTCTAAATTAAATTTTAATCAGAAGGGATTTTCAGAAAACAGTAAAAACACAATGGATCATAGTGCAACTTAACCATTTATAATCAGTATCTATTTCACATTGAACCACCCATCATCCATTTATACTTGTTTTGACCAAGTCCTAGGCTAGCTAGAAAATGGAATTGAGAACTTAATAGGGAAAGAACTAAGCTATATATATATATATATATAGACCACTTCTTTTCTAAAGAAAAAGTCACATAACAACAATGAGTACTACTCTAATAAGACACAAACTCCAAATTAGGTAATACAAGTGAAATATACATGTAATATAAGTCTAACAGAATCATTGATTAGATGGTAGTACATCATTCTCATTGTTGATAATCATGGTCAAAAGCCAAAGTGTTTGCAATAGTCAAGCACCAATATTAAACTGTGCGAACAAATCTTGTAGTTTGATTGACAACATTTGAAAACAATTTACATGTTCTGGATAGCAATAGTGGAGGGTAAAGAATAACCTAAGTGATATATTGGTAATTTTGATACTCATATACAGCCTCATCTAGCAGACAATTCATAGCTGAAGATTTTTGACCGTTAATGCTAAATGTATAAGCTATATGTCATTACAGAAATTAATGAGAAAGTTGCAATTGACCAATATTATAAGGCTACAATGAAAGCCCTGAAAAATGGGCTCCTCATATTCATACACCACTTACTACTAGATTATGAATGAGTATCCTAATCTTCAACTTTATTACATCGACTTGGATGGAAAAAAAAATGCAGCAGAATCCTCTGCCATCTAAAGATGGTAAGTCAAAACCAGAATTCTAGCAGAAAAGATGTCAAAAGGAGATAAATTATTAAAGACTGATACATCTACCACAGAAGGCCGAAAATCAGTTACCAGAAAAAGTATAAAAGGATTTCTTGAGCATTTCCAGGAGAGAGAATCTTTAATCTACTGCTCAATTTTGTCCATTCCAGTTTTTCCATGTCTCAACTCATCTATAAAAGTCCATGAACTGTTTATTCCTAGTTTCATTTTTTGCTTGCAAGTCCTTCTGGTTTTGCGCAAACCAATTATGTGTGCCTTTGATAACAATGTATTAAGTTATGCACACTTTTTCCTTTAAATTGAACCACATCAAATAATCTATTTAACATGCTTTCGTTGAAGTCAATAACGCTAAAATGAAAAGATAACTGAAAAAAACTTAAGCATGGACAGGAGGAACACACATACATAGTCGTAAAGAAGGAAAATATGCTCACATGTCATCACCGAGAATGCCGCCATGGTTGTTCTTGTACAGCTTATATAGAAATTTTACCCCTTCCTTCTGATGCTCAAGTAACCTACAATTGATAGAAGCAGGAACCTGAAAGAATATAAATACTTTGTTAGATTAATTTAATAATCATTACTTAGGTTGATTCTAATATAAGGTGGGCCCAAGATAATGGTTATTTGGGTTTGTAGAGAATACTAGAGTCGCTAGATTTTTATTATAATTAATAAGAACTCTTCCCTCTCCCTTTAATTACGTTAACAGTTACCAAAGAAAAGATACATTCTTGCACCATTAGAAAAAAAACGAAGAAAAGCAGAAGGAAAGAGTGGATAAACTTCTTTGCGTAGAAAATGTTTGCAACCGAAAGGATTAAAGATATATCATTGTAGACTGTTAGGTATCGGATAATTTAGAGAACCGAGGTGTGTGAATCAAAGTAGATAAAAACAATAACTCAATATTATTCTGGAAACAAGAAGGAAAACCTTCTTGACAAGGGGCAATCCCTTACAATCTCAGGAATACTTCCGAGAATAATAGCCT
>JANVCL010000005.1:30880359-30897255 GCA_026546855.1 Erythroxylum incrassatum | reverse complement strand
CCGACGTGCCTTCCTTGTTTTGCAGGAACTTCACACCAAGACTCTTACGTGAGGCAACCGACTCATGGATCCAAACGACAACGTACAGTTCAGCCAGAATCCGGCAGAACCACACATGGTACCGAGGCCCAATAATTAGTTAAACTTTATGTAGTAATCCCTTGAGTGAGAGAGAGTCCAATAGAAATTGTAAGAATTTGTGTAGTAAGTTAAGAACAATGTTTACATTAGATCAACATTAGCATTTATCTCAGGCCATTACTACTAACTTATGATCATATTAAAGTAGTATTATTACAATAAAATTGAGAAATCAAACATTACAAGTTACTTTTATGCCTCCATGTCACCCAAAAGGTTTTTTTAAAAATAATACAAAAATATTTATCAATTTTCTATTGCAATTATAGAACTAATATGCTTTAAAAACTAATTGCTCTTCATTATGTATATTGAAAGTCAAAGAATTATGATAATTGTTCTTCATTATGTATATTGTTCTTCATAATTACGAAAGTTCAAAGAATTACGATACTCAAATTTTTAGGAATGTTAATTCATTTTATTAATAATAGCTTTTTACAACATAGAAGAGTTAAAAAATTTAACTTTAAAGAAAATTTCCAGAATTTAAAAATACAAGAGTTTTTTTTTTTAAACGGTAAATTGGAAACTCTAAAATAACTTCAAGGGTTGTTTCTAGAGATTCAAACAAGAATTTTTTACATACTGTTAAAACAAACAAGTTTTTCACCTCCAAAATTAATGGAGATACCTTAGCCACCGTTCCACATTCTACCCACCTTCTCTCTGATTGTAAAAACCCAAAATGCCCTCCATTCATAACACCCCCTCCTAGAATTCTCAACCCTATTCAAGTCTTTTCACGTTCTCGAATCCTAAAAATCTCCACTTTTCTCTTATATCCTTGCTCTCTTCTAAATTAGGTGTCCTTTATGCTTTCGGACCCATTGTTCCGGAGGCGCACAATCGGGTCTCCCGAGTCAATCTTCACCCTCCATCCCAAGATCCAACGGCTGTAATCAATCTGCGTAGTGGTTACCCGATTACCCTCTTTTGGTGGTTTTTATCATAAACCCTAGCCCCCACGATACTCAGATCAGATGTACAACCTTATGCCATAGGTACACAAACCTAGCTCTCTCAGGCTGTATCTCCCCTCTTAATATCATCGATACAACAGCAAGATTTACGTTACTAAACCTTAATTCTGTGATCTCCGAGAGAGATGAAAACTTCGGTTTCTCTCTCTTCGTGAAGATGCATAAAACCAGATCCTAATCTTTTTGGGTGTGTTTTCCTGGTACATGACAATTGTAGACAGTGGTTTCTTGACGATGTTGTTTTGGGATTATAGTTTTCAGTTTATTTAGTTGGGTCTGGTTTAAGTGGGTCGGAGTTCATTCCTACAACACACTCACTTGTTGTCGTTTCGATTCATTCCTAGGAATGGCGTGTTGATGTTTAAGTTGTTATGAGCAGAGTGTGTGTTAGAGAAATCGAGGTCTCGGAAATTCAAACGCTTAACTCGTGAATCTAGCGAGTCGAATCGAGTTGTGACTCAGAGACTTAGTGAGCCGTGCATAACGAAGATCGGTAAGCGGGTTAAGTTTAAAAGTGACGGGACGGAGAAAATGCCCACTGTGGGGATGCGCCGAACGACAAGGGTGTTTGGAGTCGTAAACGGTGTTGACGGAGCTCGGGTGTTGCGTTCCGGCCGACGACTGTTTCCGGAATCCGGTGACAGCAAGCTTCGGAGGGCTAGTGATGGCGATGACTGGTTTCACAACGAAAGCAAGAAAAGCAACAACAACTTCACTATTAACAAGAAGAACCACCATAACAATAATGCTTTCAAGTCCAAGGAAAATGGTTGCGTTCATGATACTAGAACGAAGCACCAACTTGTTCATGCTAGTGTTCTTCAAAGGCCCAGTAAAGTAAAGATCGAGACTTCTGGAAAAAACTTGTGTGATGCTACGAAGAAGTTTGGTAATGTTTACAGTAGAAAAAGGAAGAGATTGGGCTTGGTAAAGCAAGAAACTTTGGGGGATAAAATGTATGGAATTCGGTTTTCACGTAGGCAGAGAATAAATAAACATGACTCTGAGGGGTGTTTAGTGGGCCTTCACTCTTCTCCTGTGTTCGGTGCTGTCTGTGAGGGTGGTTGTGATAGTAAATTAGCTTATTTTTTACATTCAGTTCTGAGGTACATGAGCAGAGCTAGCTTGAGGGTATCTGAACTTGCGAGTTTCTTATTCTCTGAGCCGGTTTGTGGTGCTTTTGCTTCAGCTGGCATTCGTTTCTTGCAGGTACCGATTCTTGTTTTAATATGACATCTAGTTTTAGTTTCAGCCGGTATCTAGATTACAAGGAGGGCCCTGTTTTTATCTGATTGTGGGTATTCAGACTGAGAGTTGGAGAACTAGTTTCAATTGATATGCTCAAGTACCTTTTGTCTTCCGCCCGATAGAAAGTAGAAAGCTTCCTAAGGTTTCTGATTTTGAATTTTGGTTTTGAATCAAATCCCTTCCACGTTTTTTCCAATTGTTAACTTTTGGTAAGTTTTTTGAACAAATATAAACGAGCGACCAACTGTAGAAAATTTTCAATTCTCACAAATTAAGCTTAGTTCTTCTATTTTTAATTATTTTTAGAACTACGTTCATTCTTAGAAAAAGGGAAAGACTGTCTAAATTCTAATTAGATATTCATTAAATTAACTTTATGTTCTTTTTCTTTCAATTTTCTTCCAGGGTTGTTCTGTGCACACAAGAGGAACTTGCAAGTTTTATGGCGCCTGGTATCTCGCCCCATTGTTTTCTGTGGACTTCCCAGCAATTCCTTCGTATTTCATCTACATGCACCTTAGTTTTTTTTCTAGCTTTAGGGTTCTCTCACTCATACCTGTAAATAACTCACTGGACACCGACACTTCTGACGAATTTATAAAGGAAAGTGAAGTAGACCAATCATGCATTCCCATGATGACAGAGATCTTTGAGGCCAAAGGTCTGGTTAACGAAGTTGACAATTTAGTTAACAAGGCACTATTGCACCCTGATATTAGATCATCCAAATTGGCTGGGCGAAACAATCAATACAGAAATGGCTTAAATTCTCGTGGTATTCAAAAAAGGAGGAGCTCACTCAGGAGGAGGAGAACTAGGAATCCTTGCATTGCTGGTGTTCACAAGGCTAAGGGCACTTTAGTTTCTGATCTCATTAGCAGTCGAAAACATGGCATCCCCTTCTCTTCCGTAGTATCTAGGAATAAGTTTAGGGATTCAGTGCATTGCAACTCTGCCTCAAACCATACTTCAACTACGGTTGGAATGAAGGATAAGATGGACATATCTAGCTGCTCTGCAAACGTCTTGGTTGTTGAATGTGATAGATGTTTTAGGATACAAGCAGCCACTGTGATGTTAGAAGTCTCTGATTCAGGAGAGTGGATTCTAGTGGTTAAGAAAAATGGATCTACTAGATACACTCATTCGGCACAAAGGATTATGAGGCCTTCTTCTGCCAACCGGATAACTCATGATGTAATATGGACAGGGGATGAAAATTGGAAGCTAGAGTTTCCTAACCGGAAGGACTGGTTCATTTTCAAGGATCTATATAAGGAGTGTTCTGATCGCAATACACTAGCTTCCAGTTCTAAAGCCATCCCTGTGCCAGGAGTGCATGAGGTGTTGGATTACCAGGAAATTAGCGATGTTTCCTTCACCAGACCCGATGTGTATATTTCCTTGAATGTAGATGAGGTGGCTAGAGCTATGTCAAAGACGACTGCAAATTATGACATGGACTCAGAAGATGAGGAATGGCTGAAGAAGTTCAATAGTGAATTTTTGGCTGAAACTGGTTGCCATGAGAGACTTTCAGAAGATGGTTTTGAGTTGATGATTGATGCTTTTGAGAGGGCTTTGTATTGCTGTCCAGATGATTTAGCTGATGATGGAGCAGCTTTAAAACATTGTATGGAGCTGGGTAAAAGGGAGGTTGTTCTAGCTGTATATGGTTATTGGACAAGAAAACGGAAACAGAAACGGACAGCACTTCTTAGGGTTTTCCAGGTAAAAGGTTTGCCATGTTATAGATATATGATAATGAAAAGAATCTTTTTGATGTAGTTTTCTTTCTTTTCTTTTCTTTTTTGCATTAGTGTTGAGAGAGTTGGTTATTGTGTTGATGTCTTGTTTCTAATCGAGAATACAATTAGGATGAATTTTACACTACATAATTGATTCATCTGTATTAACGATTTAGTTTCATTCTCCTGTAATTTATTATTTGTCTCTCCTTTGTTTTTTCATCGGTAACAAAAACAGTTTGTTAAGAAAGAAAAGTGACAAAAAAGTTCCAGTCATAGAGATTAGTAAATCATGAGGCTTAGACCTCTGTCTTACCTGTCTCCTTTCATTTTACAACATAACTATGGACATCTTATTTGTGTTCTTCATGGAAGGTACTCTTTGGACCTAGTTCCGTGATGATTTGTTATCTTACCTAGCCAACAGAGAACGAATGATCCTCACTTCAATTCTAATTAAATTATCATTATATATATGTACGCGTGTGTGTGTGTGTGTGTATTACACAGGATTTATTTCCTAATTTGGGTGTATTTCATATGGCTGCTCTTGACATTCAAGCAATTAGTTTATACACTTGTGTGTGCAATACTTTTCATAACAGGGACAACATGCAAAAAAAGCTCCCCTAATTCCAAAGCCTGTTCTGCGTAAAAGGAGGTCATTCAAACGCCAATCCAGCCAACATGGAAGAGGCAAGCAACCAGTGTTGCAAGGTAAATTTCTCCCCATTTTTTGGGGATATGATATGTTTGCTTCCTAGATCAAGTCCATTTCGGCTGATCTTGAGATTATTTTCTGGAATAAAAGTAGAAAAAATTTAATATATCATTTCATGTTTTACTACAGTGATAACTGAACATGACGAACAAAGTGGTATAATCAAAGTTGAAGAAGCTGAGCTTGCAGCAAAAAGATCTTTGGAGTTGGCCACTGACAAACGAAGAGAGGCTCAGTTACTGATGCAGAATGCTGATTTGGCTACTTACAAGGCTGTAATGGCACTTAGAATTGCTGAAGCTGCTTCTGTTGTGAATTCTTTAGAAGCCGTTGACTTCTTTGATTGATGGTTTCTGTTCTTTCTAACGCCAGCTGAGATGTCATCCTGAAGTCACAAAGTTGGAGCTGTTTTTGGCCATCAGTTAATTGTATTTTTGTACAGATTCCACCGGTTGTATGTATGTTAATGTATTATTATTATAACCTCCCTTTTCTCCCTTTCTTTTTCTTAAATCTTTTGTTTCTTCATTCCCATGGTAAGAAATCGAAAAATACAGGCAATTTGTGTTCAATCGCATTTCATAAACATCTAGGAGCAAGAGGCGTTTGTACTCGAAATTGGTTCTTATAGTTCCTTCCACCGAGCCTTGGGGTAAGTAACCCGTGACCGATAACGTATATGATCTTGAACGAAGGCGGCGAGCGTCATCTATGAAAATTGGTGTTAAATGGTAAAGCTTTTTAAAGCTTAAATTTAAAATGAGAGATCGTAACTCATCTTGATCTAATTTTTTTCATTTGAACGAGAAGTTCAAAACAAGTGAGGAGAAATTCGTAGGCCAAGATAAATCAACTTTCCATGAGGGCAACTTACTTCCAGAACTCGCTAAATAGAATGTCAGATATTAAAGAAATTTTAAGTTGATAGTTGAACAGGATCTTTAACACGAGACAAACAAAAGAGTTCCCTGCCGAAGACATGCCACGAGAAAATTTTTGCAAAGCTTGAAGTAGACGATATGAACAAAATACTGCCTGGAAAAGTTTTCAACAGAGTTCCAGAACAAATAGATAAAAAGACTACCTCATCACCTTTTGAGTTAGCAGTAGCCAACTCCTACTTATCACCATTTTTCACTGGAGCATTTGCCAACTCCGTAATTTCCTTCTTGCCCTTTATCATAATCCTCTTCTTGGAGTTGAAGTCTAGCCAGTCCAAGTCCTCAGCAATGCCCATGTAGCCATATAGAAGGTCCTCTACCAACTTGTCTTGCTGCAGTCCTACTCCCAAACTCTTGCTGCTTCGACCGCCACTAGAGGCTTCTTGCTCAAAGTCCTCTCTCCCATGTTTATGGTCAGCAAAATACCTGTGAAGCCTCTCTGCATTTTCAAGCCCAGTGAAAGTTCCCAAAAACTTTACCAGCACAACACTTTGGTCAGCAGGTTTCCCTAGACAAACCTTGATTTTTACCCCAATAACAACTTTACCTATTTGTCACGGGAAAACAAAGAATAAGATTCATAATTAAACAAAATTTTCAGTCTCACCTCATAGAGATTCCAAAACATTCAATTATCCTTCAAAACATTTGGTTCACATTGATAACTATTTTATTCAATGGTAAATTTCTAATTGGTCCTTAAAGCGAGAAGTATATTCCACGCATTTCCTGATAGAATTCACTTTTATCACCAGTCCAAGTAAGAAATTGAGCTTGCACTTAGCACCTTACCTCTAATAAAAGACTCAACCTCTTCAATGGGCACAACCTTCTGTAGTTCTGGAATATTGTTTGACATAGAAATGTTGTGAATGATGAACACTGGAGGCCAGAGAATCAAATTCTCCTTCTGAGCCAAAGCTTCTGCACGACTTAAAACATCAGGAGCCCATGTTATAGTGTTAAGAGGAACATAACTATTCCACCCCATCAGAATACATATTGCTTTGTGAAGGCCCAAGTGCTGCACCCGCAAGCCAGCCTTGGGAGACATAAAGGCATGTGTAACCAAGCGTCGAGTGCCCATGAACTCCTTTGATGAGCTGTCAGAAAAAGAGCGTGATATGTCAAAAAGAGCAACAGGCATTAAAATAACTTTGTGAAGCTGGCATATACATTAATCACTAAAACACTCCAATAAGATAATCCTCCTTAAAAACATTGTCCAGATTGGTCTCTTAAGAATACCACTGTTCAGAACATGAATCCTAAGCACAATCTCCAAAAACAAAGTAGAACCATGACAAATACCATATAGAATAACCCTGGGAGGGAAGAACTTAGACTAACAAGATAATCTCTCACTTTCATGGTCAATATCTATCCTTTAGGTTAAAAATGAGACATAAGGGGCAGAAATCAGTAAAAAGCTTCGTCAACATGAAAAAAGAATAATAAAAGTACAAGTTAGAGAGTTGCCAAACATCTTCATAGACAAAAGAACATAACAAGAAACCTCCACATTCTATCCAAAAGTCATGCCCGCTCCAGCGGATGCTTTGATGGCCAAAATTAAGTCCATAAGTTTAGGAGATTGATGGCAGCAAACACACAATCCGATTATATGATTCATAAAAATGAATTTATAAGAAAAGGCCTAAACTTTGCCTTGACCACTGAAACAATTTGAAAGTTGCAGAATCAAGAACTATTAACATGTTCATTGTGAAACCTTGTCCTAAACTCATATATAACAGAATATCCTCAATACAAAGAATAGAATATCTTAATTTGGCTAATTGGAACTTCTAGCCATACTAATTGAACCGTCCACAACTGAAGTTCCCATCTAGACAAGCTGCAAATACATATTTCTTCATTTGCTTCTCCCAACAACAAAACCAAATATCATCTTCCTTCCCATTTCTTGAATAGGAAATACAAATGCTGTTTGAGTCTGTTTCCCAAGAAATTTTTCTTGACCAAGGTTCAGTGGCTTGCTAAAATATATTAAAGTTACTTGTGTCATAATTCCGTCCAGGTATCATTGCTAAAATATATTAAAGTTACTTGTGTCATAATTCCGTCCAGGCATCATTCTAAGGGTAGAAAACAGTAATATCACCCAGATGCAGAAGTTGCAGAATTCAATGCCTAGAATAAGCCGCCGTCATCCATATCTAACAACAGCAACAGCAAAGAAGACACTCATTTGTTCCCTACATATACAAGACTAAAGTATGAACTGCATATTAGCATTTCATATTGGTAGCAATAATTCGTATCACAACAGAATCTTATAAGTGCTTATAACTAGTATGGTCGACCTAGAATAAACACATCGATGTAGATGCCTAAACGACTTCACCTTAGCATTTAGCTTCTATTTCTTGGAGTCACAAAACTATGACCTCATATAATTCCTTTAATGTAATTGTCCTCAGACAATACATTTTGAACAGCTCTCAATCAACTGATGAATGGGAGTTGACTAAAAGCTCGTGCCCCAGTAAATGGACTTCACACCACAAAATAGATCTCCAAAAATCAGTAACCAACTAAATACTAATATGTATAAATTATTCACGTCACTGAATCTAAATGTAAAAATTCCAGCATTGAATCCTAACAGCAAGTGTTAACTTGGCACATGCTGCCTAATTCCCACTACAAGAAAACTTTTGAAGCTAAACAACAAATATGTTCTGCACTTGTGAACTGTATACCATAAGAAAGAAAACAGACCTTCCGCACACAATGCAGAACAGGCCACCTGCTTTTCCTTGCGATCTATATCTTCTTTTGACAGACGAGCTCCAATTTAACTTCTTAGAGTACATTAAGCATGCTTCATCAACCTTTTGTTTAAATTCTTCTGAGTCCTCAACCAGATCAGGATCTATACTATTCATCAAATCTTCAGGCACGGCATCATCATTTTCATGTGCATCCTCAAAATAATCATCAATTCTTTTCCCACTTTTTTGTCGTTTGTGAATGCTACTTCTTTCGATTTTCTGCGATTTATGCCATCTCAAAGAACTTGGTTTTGAATGACCCTTGATATATTTCATAGTTGGTTTATAATGTTTCACTGAATTCCTTGGAGCAGGTCTCAAATAATCTTGAGAAGACAAGTTCTGAAATGAAGGATCTTCATCATCATCATTAGACTTCCGCTTTCCATAGGCTCTATGGTCAAACCTTTGAGTCCTAGAAGCACGTAAAATGCTTGAATCATTATTGCTCCACTCCTCATGGTCACAAAATCCTCCTAACTCTTCAGATAGTTTCCACTTTCTTGATGTAACGGCTCTAACGTCTTGTTTACCTGTGTCTTCATCCATGAGGTAATTTCTTTTAAGAACTTCATCAGGTGGTTCATATGTTGTCATCTCTTCCTTCATTCTCAGCCTTCTGCGAGCAAGTCCCTGCATTTCAAAGTCATACATGCAAAGAGGATCCTGCAATCTTTCCCTTTGAAGCTGTGGATTAGGATCTCTTACAAAGGCATAATTAGGTCTCAAATGTGATGCTTGGTAATCTGGTTTGAAGCCTGAATGAGTTGCTTCATTCTCTTGGGATTCTCTCCTTGTAAATTCAATTTGAGTATAGCCAGAGCTCAAATAGTCCCCCTGGTGCTTTGATGTGTATAATGTTCTACTTGCATCAAAGCCCTTCGTATCCACTTGTTTCTGTTTGATAGGACGGTACCATACAGAGTTCTTTCTCATGTTTCCTTCAGAATTCTCATTCTGATCTGCTTTATCCAAAAGAGGGTGCATAACATTTGTTCTTGACAATTCCCTCCTCTCATTATCCATTTCAGAATGCTCATAGTCCACCCAAGAATGAGGTGGAAAAATTTTCGCTCTATGCAAATCATCAGAAAGATATACATTGTCATTGATTGTTCCTTGTACTTTGGGGTAATGGTAAGCATCATTCTCTGGACTATACATGCCCAAAGTGAAATCAGTTTCAATACTCTTTCCACCTTCAAGCCTCCTCATATCTATGGCTGAGATTTGGCCATAAGTTGTATATGGCATTGGCTCCATGAATTTCACGCTGCTCCTTGGAACGTCATCAGAAGTAGGTAAAGGCAAACTTTCCTTACAAGAAATTGGAAACTCACTTCTTGAAACTCCCGAATTTGTGCTGGAGAAATATTGCGCAGCGCTCTCAAAATCCTTGGTGTGAGAAGCTGGAACCTTGCCATATGAAAGGTCCTTCATGTGAAACTCAGGCTTTTCCCAAATTTCATATGTTTCCCTCATTGGTGTCTTATCTGAGGGTATAGGATCCCGATACTGGAGTTTCTCATTCTCAATTGAGTTAATCTGTGTGTTCCATGATGGTAACCGTAAATGCCCACCAATTTGTTCATAATCTGAAGTTGGGACCAAATCTGGAGATATCTGATATGACTCTCTGGCCATACCAACTTCAACAGGCGCCGATTTATGACCCGTCATTTCATGACCATAAATACTCGAAACCCTTTTTCCGTTACGATCCCTCTCTTTACTGATCCTAGGATATGCACCGTGATGCTCATAAGCATAAACTTGCTTCAACCTATTCCTTTTACCATCATCATAATCAATACCCTCAACATAATCACGCTCCCTGTGTCCAAACTTTTCATCAAAGTGCGATCTTTTCCTCTCTACATGATATAGGGGGGAGCCTGACTGGACCTTTTCATTCTTGCCCGCACCTAAATACCAACTACAGTCTCTTCCTTTAGAACTAAGCCTACCCTCTGTAAGCTCTACCCTCCTAGAGACGTCCATCCTGGGACGAGGGCTCAAACTCCTCCTGCGAACACGAAGAGGAGACCTCCTTTCAAAGACATCACGGCGGTGAGAAATCGAATAAGAATCACGACCTGATTCCATCCAATGAGTGTAACTAAAAACGCATCATTGAAGATGAAAATAGCATGTATATGGCAATCTTAATTCCATGTAGAAAGCATGTAATCCAGCCATGTAAGTCTAATCTCAAGGAAAAATATTCTGGAAATATTTCCGCTTACGGTAATCAGAAGTGCTTTGTCGCTTCATCAACCTTTGATGGAACCCACTGGATGAGTGAACAAATAATTCAATCAGAAATAGAGGGCATCCATCAAAATACTCTTGCAGCAATCAGAATATTGGGAAGATTATGTCGTCGAAAACGGATCGGAATTGGGGTTCAAGACAGAGATATGATAAATCAGATATAAGCAGTAGACAATTCGGATTCCATGATTAAAGGCAAGTAAGAAATCAAACCTTGGGGACAAACAGTATCAAAACGCCATGATTTTGATACGTCACAGATGTTAGGTTAGGTTATAGCCATTTAGATTATATACAAATCGCTCAGTGTGTTGCTGACAAGAAGCGAAGGAGAAAGTAGCACCGTATTAGGCCAAAACGGTCAATTTTACTAAAGTTCATTTTAAATTGAGATATTTTAATATATTTATAAAAATTCTAATATTGATACAATTGGTATTGTTTATTAATTTCCTTTAAACTCTTTGTCACATGTTTGTCTTATTTGACAAAGGGTCCCAGTCAAAGGCTGACTCTCCCTACATGACAGCTCGGACATAATCATGAAGCAGGTTGTTTTGATGAAAGTTTACGATGATAACTGTTGGAGTGATTGATTTGAGTCCATAAGAATGAATGGATGGGTTGGCATCACTATCAACATTCTATTTCCCAAATCCTGGTTTCAGAATTTATGAACAAGTATAGCGTTAACTAACACAGGATTTTCCTTCAAAAACCAGATGCACTTCGTCTCCAAGACTCTAGCAGAACAAGCGGCTTGGAAATTCGCTAAAGAGAACAACATTGATCTCATCACAATCATACCAACTCTTGTTGGTGGTCCTTTTATCATGACGTCGATGCCACCTAGTCGATCTTATAACTGCACTTTCGCTCATTACTGGTGTATAGAAAGCTGTCTTAGAACTGAGGTTGTTCCATTGTTTCTTCAAGTTACTAAAAACAAACTTTTGCTTATTACAAGAAATGAAGCTCATTAGGAGATCATAAAGCAGGGAATTACGTGCACTTCGACGATATCTGTATTGCTAACATATTTCTGTTCGAGAATTCCAAGTGGCAAGGCAGAAGGTCGCTACATTTGCTCCTCCTACGACACTAGCATCCATGATCTTGCGAAGTTACTGAAACAGAAGTAGCCCGAGAACAATATTCCCACCAAGTAAACCCAAAAACCTGTCCACCATTATCGGAATATGTTAATTGAAACCTCAGACTAACTGCTATCAAGTTTCGTTATCAGGTTCAAGGACACAGATGAGAACCGGATGCGGGTTGTCTCCCCTTTTAAGAAGCTTACAGACATAGGTTTTGAGTTTAGGTATAGTCTTGACGATGTCTTTGTTAGAGATGTGAAAACTTGCAGAGAAAAGGGACCATTTAGCGGACTCTGAGTTCGAGTTTCTATTTAGCGGACTCTCAGTCGAAGCTTCTGTTGACTCCACGTGAAGGCAACAACAACTAGGATTAAACCGTCAACCTGAAGCTCAACATCCCTAACGTCACCACTTTGCTCGAAGGACGTAACGTGCACAACACTTTATCAATTGAGCAATCTGTTTCTGACAACTCGCTCTCTGTTGTTGCAGACAATTAACGAAGAAGATGAAAGAGACGGGGAAATAGTTTAACTAGCTAATAGAATGGTGACCTTAATAGTTCTATAAGAAACACGTCGTTTAAATAAAAGAACTATGCGTATTGAGTATCTCGAACCTCAGTTATACATCCAAGATTGAACATGAAAGCCAATCAACGACCAAAACATGAAAAATATCTGATTTTGATTTCATGACTTCTAACGAACTTTTTGAAATTGATAAAAAATCTATTTCTGTGATGACTTTCATGAAAGTTATGAAGTAAATCACGCATTAGCGTAAACTTTACGTTCAATATACACAATGCACAAGAAAGGAGGGGGTGAATTGTGTATTCTTTTTCTTGAATACAATCCCCTTTTATATTTCTTTGAAAACTTGCTTTTTCTAACTCTTGAGTAAAAGTATCACGATGTATCGCAATTGACTTCTAAGTACTTGTATAAAACAATAGAATTTAAAAGTTGAGAGTTAGAGAGTAGAAGTCGACACAGTAGTTTTATACTGGTTTACCACAAATCGTGGGCTACGTCCAGTTCTTAGAATCCTTTTTGAGATTTCACTATTCTTCTAAAAAATACAAGTATTCTTTTCACCGAGCCTCTTCAGGTCTCTTACAGCAAGAATTGTTTTTTTTTCTCATTTAGTCTCTTTAAGCTCTTAGCTTTTCTTCTCTCTTTACAGAAGGATATTTGCGAGCTTTGTTACAGAGAATAATAGCTCTAGAGTTTAGCACAATAAATACAGTGTTTCTTATAGTCACTAGCTTTCTTAAAATATCTAACTTTTTCAGTCTTCGACTCCGACTCGTATTTATAGCCTTTATCTTCAACTGCTTCTTGATAACCGTTTCTTTCTTCTTGTTTTTTTAATCTTTGAATAAACAGTTAATCAGTTGAGTTTTGTAACTAACTCAAACTGATTAACCACTCGACGTAGTATTGAGTCTTCGTCTTCGTATTGCTTTCGTCTTAGTTTTGTTTTTGCTTCATTTTAGTTTTGCTTCTGCTTTGTCTTAGTTTCTTTCGTCTTACTTTCGCTTCCGCTTCGTCTTAGTTTCTGCTTCCGCTTCGTCTTACTTTCTTTTGTCTTAGTTTCTACTTCCGCTTCGTCTTAGTTTCTGCTTCCGCTTCGTCTTATTTTCTGCTTCCGCTTCGTCTTATTTTCTAATATTATTATTATTTAATTTTCATCAAAATTATTAATCTTGAAGTCATTTTGACTTAACAATCTCCCTCTTTTTGATGATAACAAATAATCATAGTTTTAGAAAGATAGTCAAGTATTATGTATAAGAAAATGTACAATTGAAAAGAATTGTAAGCTATACTATCTTCTATACACTTCTTTTTTTCTTCTCTTCTTCTTCTCTTTTCTTCTTCCTTCATTTCACATTCCTTCTTCTTTTCTCCCCCTATCTTTCTCATTTTCTCCTTTGTAAGCTATACTATCTTCTATACACTTCTCTTCTTCTTCCTTCATTTCACGTTTCTTCTTCTTTTCTCCCCTTATCTTTCTCATTTTCTCCTTTCTCCCCTATTTGTTATTGACTAAATATCATAACTGAAGATGTTTCATAATTTCAGAAAACATTTCCTTCATTTCCGTGCAAAGTGACTTGAGGTCTTATCGTATATGTGCTATTTCTTTATGCAAGGCACCCACTGACACACGCAGATCATCAACCTTGTCATGAATTTCTGCAATTTCTTCCACTAAGGCATCATCTTTCTTCTGCTATACTATTTCAAAACCAATAGTAGTACTATATGCGTCTGAAGGTATAACATCTGGTCTAATGATTGTAAAAGCGGGAGGTTTGATAAATAAGTTTCTTTCAGGGAGATCAAGGTCATCAGGTTTGGGTAGTCTTGGAACTTGTTTTTCAAATAGGTGTAGTACATCTCCAATTAAAGACATAGAACTCAAGGGTCTAAAACTCAAAGGTCTAATGTGCATAAGTAGATGCACAAGAGTCTCTATATTGTAACTAATATCTCCAACTCTGATGGTTCTGTACTGCCCTTCTGTTATTCTACCAACTATCTAAGAGATTTCATCAACGGTATGATGACCACAATTACTTCCTGATGCCTTTGAGATATGGTGGGAAACATAAGTTCCTCTGTGATGAGCTGCATAACACGCCTCATCTATGTTTCTCACTTCAGCTGCAATCTGATCTTCTGTTAGATCACTCGTCATCTCTTCAGGATACATTTTCTACTTCCCCTTTTCCTCATTGTGAACAATGTAAGGTCCTGGCTAAATATCAAGTACAATCTTTATCACAATTCTTTTTATGAATGGGAGAATAGTGTACTTCTGCTTGGGCATCTATGTTGGGTATGGTTCTAATCTTTCATCCTTCAGAACACTATACAACCTTTTCTCTCCATTATTCAACAGATGAATTGTACGACTATTTACCAAGATTGGTTCAAATTGTACCTTGACTAACCTTTTCAGGGGTCCTCTTATGATTATAGAGCTGCTACTCCTGACAGCTTGAACTTCTTCAATGATCTTGATTTTCAAATCCCCTTTTCTCATTGGTTGAGAAGGATTAACCTATGTTAGACTGTGTTCAACTAACCTTTTCTTCTGTTGAACAACAGTTGGAGTACTCTTTTTTTGACTAATTTTCTACTTCTTATGTTCTTCAATCAGCCTAGAAGTCTGTTGTTGAAGTTGAGATTGAGGTTTTCTTTTCTCAAATTCTAACTTCCCTTTTATTTCCGTCTTTTTAGCCAATTTTGTTGAATCTTCCTTCAAAATTAAGACTAAAGATCTGGTTGCCTATGGTGCCTTCATTCCAGAGTCTCCACTCTGAGTCAACTCTTTTCCTTTCTTCTCCTCTTGTTGACACAGGGTTCGTACTCTAAGCGGCCTTTTTGCTTGCTTGGATTTCTCCGAAAGGAGTGTTTCCCCCTTTCTCTTCAAGGTGACTTGTGTCTCTGTTTGTTGCACCTGGCTTTCTTCTTTTCGAGAAATCACCTTAACTTTCATTGCTTCATCTGATGATTTCTTCAGTCCTTCTGTGGACATTCTTCCAATGGATTGAGATTTTGATTTTCTTGTGGGAGTTACTTTTTCACTCAAGCATTGCTTAACAGCACACTCCTCCTTAATCTTTGCTATCATCTTCAAATCTGTCTCTTCCTTTTCCTAATTCTTCAAGCCCATTCTACTAATAGTTGTAGAATTAATGACACTTTTGATATTCATCTTCATCCTGTTTCCTCTCTCTAGAAGAATTCTAGAATCTCTGAAGATCCTTGTCAGCATCATACCATACGGTAGGGCAGTCGAGTCTTTCTTTGACTTTACCATGTAATGGATGATAAGATATGGAAGATATATGGGCTGGCGATTGAGTAGATGAAATAGGCATTGCTCATCTAACATCGTTACCGGATTCCTCGATCCTGTTCTTGGTAGAACACAATAGAAGAGTAGCGAATGTAGAACCTTAGCCTTCAGCACAAGACTTGAGGCCTTCTTCTCCTTTGGGTCACCACATCCATATAGTTGTCGATTGATCTGGACCTTCCCTATATTGGCTTGAGTCATTTGTCTAGCTTTATGAGCAAGCTTTGCTCCAACACATGGACACTCAGTAGCCTTCTCGATTGACTTTAGTATTATTATTACCGACAATCTATCCACCACTGATACTAGAGTATCTTCTACTACCTCCACATTATTCCAGAAATCATATACATCATTTATGTAAACTGTCTCATGAACTTGAAAGAAGTTCTTCCATCCAACTGCCACAATCTCTGGTTCGGTATCCATCTGGTCCTTCTTCAAGGACTCGAAATCAACAAGTCTTCCTGTAACATCCTGCCCCCAAATGAAGGGTGAGGACCCGAAATATTGTACAAGAGTGCTCAAGGAGAGACAAAGGAAATGCATTGGTTTTGTTCATACATCTTATTAGCATACATGCATATGCATAATGAATACTAGCTCATATAGTGGTATATGCATTCATTGACAATTACTAGGTTTAATAGATAGGAAATGTGAATTTCTGAACATAATGGGTAGAAAGAGTTGAAATAGTGAAAGTAGTATGATTAGTGTTAAAGAAAGAATGGGAAATAAGATTAGAGATAATTGGGAAACATTGACTGAGTATGCTTCAGCCTGTTAGCCATAACGTTTTCTCTAGTTGTCCAAACGAAAGAATTCTTGATTTGGATTAAACTAGAAGCGTATGGCTGCATTTCTTATGGAGACATCGAAATTCAATTCTGTCTCTAAGAGTCTTAATAGTTGACATGAAGTTAAGAATGTAGTACAGTATGGGGAGAAGGAAAAATGAGACGGAAGAAAAGTGAAGGATAGAAAGTGAAAGAAAGAAAAGCAGAGGGAAGGAAATGAGACGATAGGAAAAGCACGCAGAAGGAAATGAGACGATAGGAAAAGC
>JANVCL010000005.1:30861357-30880259 GCA_026546855.1 Erythroxylum incrassatum | reverse complement strand
GGGTTAGTCTTAAAATGATTCATAGAATGATGATGATGCAACTGATGAAATTTCTTCCTATAAGGAACAAAATTCTTTTTATACTAATTATTATTTTTAGCAAACCCTAATCCAGTTTTATCATTAGGTGTCTGTATCTTCTTAGTGTGTCATTCATTTTTCTCATACTCTCCGTGAATGTTGATAGATCAGCTGAAAGAGTGTTGATCCTTTGTTTCAGCTGATTGATCTCCTCAGATCTATCTACAGCTACCTTTTTGCTTCATCTCGTCTACTTGTTTCTTCAGGCAGACGTTTTCCCTCTCTAACACTTGCGTATTCTTTAAGTTTTCTACGAACTTTTTCTTTAACATCTTATATTGCTTAAGTATTGCATGAGAATCTTTTAATAATTCTGAATATGCATCTTATAATTCACTAAAATTTGAGGTTAACTCCTCATCACTTTCTCTTTCGGCTACTAGGCAAATGTTAGCTTGTACTGATGCCTCTGAATCTGTATCTGATTCGGACGAATCCAAATCTTCCCAGGTTGCCATCATGATCTTCTTGTTTTCTCTATTATTCTTTGGTTTTCTTTTCAGCAATGGACATTCGGACTTGTAGTGTCCAGGTTTATTGCATTTATAGCAGATGACAGATGTTTTCTCATTCTTTCCTTTATCTTTGCTATTCTTCTTGAAACAAGACTCTTTGTTTCCTTTTGCCTTCTTCTTCCACACGCGTCTGATCTTCCTCGAGATAAAGGATAATTTATCATCTTCTTCACTGGAATCTTAATCTGATTCATTGGAGTCGTCATTCTTGACTTCCTCGATCTTCAACGCTTTCGACGATGAACTCCTTTTCCTTTGAATCTTGTGATTCTTTTGTCCAGCCTTCAATGCTATAGATTTATCCCGTCTGGGTTCATCTTCTGCATTGAGTTCCATTTCATGTATCTTCAAGGATCCAAGTAATTCATCAAGCTTCAACATGCTCAAGTCCTTGGCTTCTTGTACCGCGGTGACTTTTGGTCTCCATCCTTTTGGTAAGCTTTTGAGAATCTTTCGAACATCATCTTGATTATCAAGACTCTCCTGAGAGCTTTAAGTCCATTGACGATAGTTTGAAATTGTCCAAACATCTTATCGATAGACTCTTGTTCCTTCATCTTGAACAGCTCATACTGGTGTACAAGAGTGCTTATCTTGGATTCATTTACTTGGTTGGTGCCTTTATGTGTGATGGATAGAGTATCCCATATCTCCTTCGCAGTGTCGTATTCGTGAACTTTATCGTACTCACTTCTACTTAGGGCACAACTTAGAAAGAACTTGGTCTTTGAATTTAGCTAGAATCTTGCTTTTTGATCTACTATCCATCTAATTCGTGGAATAGCATTTCCTTCATCATCGACTGGTATATACGGTCCATTCTCTATAATCTCCTAAAGATCAATATGAGTAGATTCAATGAAGAGTCGCATCCTATCTTTCCAATAATGGTAATCTTCACCATTAAATGCAGGATGTCTAATGACGGAGGTGCCTTCAATTATATAAATGTGTGATTCTGCCATAGATCTTTATCTACACTTGGTAACAGTGGTTCTTAGACACCGAGCTCTGATACTAATTGAAGTAAATCACGCGTTAGTATAGACTTTACGTTCGATATACAAAATGCATAAGAAGGGGGGTTGAATTGTGTATCTTTTTTCGTGAATACAATCCTCTTATATATTTTTGAAAACTTGCTTTTTCAAAAAATATTAAGTAAAAATCACAATGTATTGCAATTAACTTCTTATAACTTGTATAAAACAATAGAAATTAAAAGTTGAAAGTTAGAGGGTAGAAGTTGACACAACAATTTTATCCTGGTTCACCCCAAACTGTGGGCTACGTCTAGTTCTCATAATCCTTTCTGAGATTTCACTATTCTTCTAAAAAAATATAAGTATTCTTTTCACCGAGTCTCTTTAAGTCTCTTACAACAAATATTTTTTTCTCACCTAGCCTTTTCAGGCTCTCAGCTTTTCTTCTCTCTTTACAGAAAGATATTAGCGAGCTTGGTTACATAGAATAATAGCTTTAGAGTTTAACACAATGAATACAGTGTTTCTCAAAGTCATTAGCTTTCTTAAAATCTCTAACTTTTTCAGTCTTCGACTCTGACTCGTATTTATAGCCTTCGTCTTCAACTGCTTCTTGATAATCGCTTCTTTCTTCTTGTTTCTTAATCTTTGAAGAAACAGTTATTCAATTGAGTTTTGTAACTAACTCAAACTGATTAACCACCCGATGTAGTATTGGGTCTTTGTCTTTGTATCGCTTTCTTCTTAGTTTTGCTTCTACTTCATCTTAGTTTCTTTCGTCTTACTTTCACTTCCGCTTCATCTTAGTTTCTGCTTCTGCTTCATCTTACTTTCTTTCATCTTAGTTTCTGCTTCCGCTTCGTCTTAGTTTCTGCTTCTGCTTAGTTTTATTTTCTGCTTCCGCTTCGTCTTATTCTCTAATATTATTATTATTTAATTTTCATCAAAATTATTAATCGTGAAGTCATTTTTACTTAACAAGTTAATCATCAGAATATTGTTTCTACAACCTTTTTAACACGTGAACCTCTTGACAGTTTAGGGAATCCAAATGTTCACGAATTCTTTAAGCAGTTGCAGGAGATCTTAACCTTCTACATATTACATCTATATCGGACCTCTACATCATAAGCCCAATACAGGTCCGATCCACTCTGATTGGGGCCTATTTTCTTCTTTAAACTTTTTCCTATTAACGCAGATCCTTTATTGAACTACTTTATTATCTTTATCTAGATCAAATTTGATTTGTTTAACTGTAAATTTATTAAAACATTAAAGTCGTAATTAATTGTTGTCCTCTTTAAGGAAAATTTCCAACATTCTCCCGTTTGGACGATGATTAATTATGGGAGTTGTAATAATGATAAAAATCAGTAAAAATGGTTCAACAAATCATTGTATAGGTTAACCAAGTAAAAAAATGATCTTAAGATAATAAAAATCCATTATTCCGTCCTGTAAGGTTTTCAATGCCAAAAAATATCAAATACATGCGTCACGTGTGACACATGTCCAATACAATCACACATATCTAATGTATCATGAATAAGAAAATGAAGTGTGACAAACTAGGATGATAACTGTATGATTTAAGATGTATCATCTTTCCTTTTGTAAGTCTCAATATCTCTAAACTTTATGTTAAACAACATTAGAGAAATTTGTTTTCTCTCACTGAATGCTAAATTGCTTTAGAGAAAACCCTTATAGGATTAAACACTTATATCCTCCTATGTCATGTCAAATATATGGATTTACACTTATCAAACTGTATGTTTCCTAATGACATAGGTCTAAGGTCAATCCGTATATTTGCCCAATGACCATTAAAATGCTTAAGATCGATACAAATCTTAAGACTTTCATCTGTATTATAACAATGTATAATAACACATATGATTAAGGATAAATGATGATCATCTTTATTGCTAAACAACCATACTGTCATAATACATGAAAATATAAATATTTAAGGAGCAAACATAATTATCCTTAATTAATAGTGTCTAAGGAATTCAATATACCAATATTGTATACATGTCTCTCAAAAACATGAGGGTAAATTCCTTTAGTAAAGGATCAACAAGCATCTCCTCAGTCCCTAAATGCTCCACCTTGATGTCACCTTTTTGTATCAACTCCTTTATAGCCAAATACTTGACCTCCAAATCTTAGATCCTGTGTGATATTCTTATTATTGTACTAAACAACACAACAAACATATTATCACAATATAACGAAGGGGTCTAGCTATTAAGTCAACCACAAATAGCTCCAAAATCAAGTTTATGAGCTAAACTACTTATGTAGTAGCTTCATAACATGCCACAAAGTCTACATGCATAGTCAAGGAAGTCATTAGTGTCTATTTGACACTTTTCTACAATACTGCAATATCTTCTAACATAAAGATATAACCTCAAGTGGACTTTCTATCATCCGGACACATAGTAAAATATGAATCTATATACCTTATAAGGTTTAGATTGTTGGCCCCTCTGAATGTCAATATATAATCCTTAGTTCCTTTTAAATATCTCAACACTCGTTTAACTGCATTCCAGTGGTCTATTCCTGGCTTAGCCAGATATCTACCTAGCAGTCCAATAACAAATGCAATGTTCAGCCTAGTGCACACATGAGGATATATCAGGCTACCAACTGCACTAGAATATGGAACATTCTTCATAGCCTTTCTCTCTACCTCATTCTTTGGACACTATGCCAAAGAAAATTTCTCACCGTGAGAGATAGGTGTTGTAACAATTTTATAATCAACCATATTAAACATTTGTAGTACTTGCTCAATGTACGCACTCTAAGAGGGGCCTAATAAGTGTCAAGATTTGTCCAGGTGAATCTGAAAACCTAGAATAAAGAATGCTTAAGCAAAGTTCTTTTATGTCAAAATGCTTGGCCAAGAGTTACTTTACCTCATGTATCCTTAAAGGATACTGGAGAAAAGGTAACATTAATGTCAATCCCTTCTCTCAGAGTGAACCCTTTGGCAACCAATCGAACCTTAAACCACTTAACTTTACCCTGAGAGTCTTTTTTGGTCTTGAAAAGCCATTTACAGCTAATAGGTTTGCAATTTTAAGGCAAATCAACAAGCTCACATATCTTATTGTGCTTCATGGACTATAGCTCATCATAAAGGTATTTATGGATGATTTTATGTTTTTGGTGATTCATTTGACTTATGTTTATAGAACATAGAAAGAGTGATATTTTATAATGAAAGATGGGATAATGTTAAGGCACAAAATCTTAACTAAGTGTATAGAGGTTAATAAAGCTAAGATAGAAATTATAGAGAAGTTACCTCCACCAACTTCAGTAAAGGTAACTAGAAGTTTTCTTAAAAATGACGGTTTTTATAAGAGGTTTATCAGAGAATTTTTCAAGATAGCTAAACCTCTTACGAAATTGCTTAAGAAAGACTTGCCTTTTTATTTTAATGATGAGTACATACATGCTTTTAATATTTCAAAAGAAGGTTGAATAACGTCCTAATCATAGTAACATTGCATTGGACGTTACTTTTAAACTAATGTCTGACACTAGTGATGTTACAATTGGTATAAAACTTGTATAATATAAGGATAACCATTTTTGACTCATATACTATGTAAGGAAATCCTTGAAAAATGTATAAGATAATTATACAACTACTAAATAGTAGTTGTTTGCAGTAGTTTTTACATTTGATAAATTTTGCTCATACCTTATTATGCCTAAAGTCATAGTTTATATCGATCGTTCAACACTTTAATGTTTCTTGACCAAAAAAGATGCTAAAATAAGGCTAACTAGATTATTTTCTTTATATTGTAAGAGTTTGATCTTAAGATCAGGGATTAGAAGGGAGTGAAAACCCAGAGACATATCATCTTTCTTGTTTTAAGAACCTCTCAATAGGAAGCAAATAAAAGAAGATATAAATGATATTTTTCCTAATAATCAGCTTTATGTGGTTAATGTATCTAACTTAGATACACATTGGTTTGCTAACTTTGCAAATTACTTAACAGATAAAGCTTTGCAAAAAAGGATAACTCACTGATAAAAGAGATTATCCTTTTACTTGAGGAATTACTTGTGAGAAGACTTGTAACTATTTTGTGTTTGTGTAGATAAGATAATAAGAAGGTGTGTGGCATACTCCATGACAATCAACATTTTAAAGCACTGTCATAAAAAATTAGCTAGAGGCCATTATCACACAAATGGAACAGGGAGAGAAGTTTTAGAAAGCATATTTTAACGACCCATATTATTTAAGGATATCTAAAGGCTTATGGGGTATTGTAATAAATGTCAACAGATAGGTAATATCTTTTATAGAGATGAGATGCCTTAAAATAGTACTAATGTTTATGAAGTGTTTAATATACGAGCCATTGATTCTATAAGTCTATTTCTCCTATTTGGTAACAAATATACCATAATTATTATGGATTATGTCTCAAAGTGTATTAAAGCTTAAACTTTGCCTACTAATGATGCTAGGGTAATTATTAGAAAAATGAATACATGGTTTGGTGCATTTAAAGCTATAATTAGTGATAGAGGTATATAATTTTGTAACCATCAATTTGGAAAAAGTGCTTAAACAATTTGATGTTACATATAAAGTTGCTACTTCTTATTATCCTCAAATTAATGATCAAGTAGAAATAACTAATAGGGAATTAAAGAGGATATTAGAAAAGGTCGTGGAGCACTATAGGAAAGATTGATCTACATAGTTAGATGATGCTCTATAAGATTTCCTATAAAACAACAATTATTATTGCACCATATAGGCTAGTTTATGAAAAATCATATCATTTGTCAGTTAAACTTGAGCATAAAGTTAATTAATTCTAATTTATATGATGCAGGTGACAAATGTGTACTCCAAATCAATGAGCTAAATGATTGGCACAATATGGCTTATGAAAATTCAAGGATATACAAGGAAGAGACAAGTAAGTGTCATAACTAAAATATAAAGTTTCTTAAAGAGTTTAAACTAGTTGATCAAGTCTTGCTTTTCAACTTAACTTTCACTATTCCTAAGTAAGCTTAAATTTAGATGGTTAGGACCCTCACTATCAACTATATCTCCATATAGGGTCACAAAAATCACTCATCAAGACACGAATACATTAAAATTCAATGGACACTAGCTAAAGTTACGTTTAGGAGGTGATCCCCATAGATTTGAGCGAGATGCCTACAATTTCTATAAATTGATGTCAGTTGAAAAGCTTAAATAGGAAGTCTAGCTAAATGACTTATAATAAAACACTCGTTGGGAGGCTTGGGAGGCAGCCCAATAATTAAATTTTTTTTTGTTTCCCATTTTGTAGTTTTTAAGATCTTTAATATTGTTTAAGGGTGTCTCATCAGTTTTAAACTCACGATTGAAACCCAGCTTTGGTGAATTTTAATGACATAAGTCTAACGAGATTTTACAAGATAATGGGAAAATATGGTACTAAAATATGAAATTATGTTTATCCTATATTAACATATAAATAATTATAATTGAGAAATCAAAAGTAGAATAAATGAACATGAGAGCCGACTCGATACCACATATAACTTATGTTAAAGTACACCTATGCATGTTAGAATTATATTTTTAATACTTGGAGAAGTAGTAAATACCAATATTAAACACACAGTAATATGTAGTGCCCATGTTATCCATCCCATCCCAAGTATGAAAAATACATTATTGGATATACTCCCGTATTAGATTAGATAACGTCTAAACTTGTGCACGTATAAAATGGGAGAAACAAGATGACATGTTATTTATATGTTCTTGTTGGGTAAAGAGGTCAAAAGAATACAGTACCGTATAGTCATTGTGTTGCTCAACACGTCCATATGTAGAGGTTATGTTCATTTTAATGCAAAAATGATTTTTATAATTTAGTTAACACAACGCTAACGTAGATCCATGCTCTCACTGTATTGGTTTCATCTCACCTCTGTTCCTTTTATAGTTGTTTATAGAACCCACACGAGGTTGTATGTCCTCCATTCCTATCTCATGTTGTATAAATATTGAACCACAATAGCCCTATGCTAGCCTTTTTTATCAATACGCTCCCATATAGGTCCTGTGTGATCCATGTGTTCTTCCTAATATTGACTTTATCTCCCTAACAAGACACCCAACAAACTACTATATAAGGCTTGTATTCATTAACTATTTAATATTATAGAACAATGTCATGATATACACTTTTTAATTCCCTTCACGCTTCCTCTCAAGTCAATCCCTCCCTTTACATTTTTTACATGAAATTTGATACACCTAACTTAATTTTCACTTATTTTCACTCACCAAATGCCTATAGTTTAGAGTGTGTACATCATTCTTTAACCCTAAATTCTACAAATTAGGGTTTTGGTGAAATTTATAGTATTTTTGTCTAAATTTTTCGTACAATAAAAGGTACGTTATCCCTAAGTATTGACTTATTTATTTTACTTATTACATATTGGTTATAGGTGAATTTATGGTATTGCATTCATAAGATTATTAGAACTCCACTTTGCAGAGCTATTGGTTGTTTGGGGGCTTTTTAAGTTAAATTTAAGGGAATTAAGACTTAAATTATGGTTTTAAAGAGCATGTGATCAACTTTTGGATGAATTTGGTTAATGATGATTTTTTTGTGTCCTAGTGTTGTCTTCACTAGTATGGAATGCTTTGTCACTGTTAAATCTAATGGTAGATGTGGTTGGTTAATTAAATTTCCAAATTTTGGTTAATTAAATGTCTAAATTTAGGATTTGTGAATGAATTGATATGACATGTGATTGAATTGTAAAGTAATTTATGAAATTTGGCATTGGGATGTTATCTATTAATCTAAGTGATTGATGTTGTATATGTTGAGATATTGATTTAATCATGAAGTTTGCATGTTAAGGCAAAATGTTATGAAAGGATCTTTATCTAGCTATTTGCATAGGAATGAGTCAGTTATAGTTATTTTCATTTTCATGGTTACGAAATTGCCATTTTAAAATAATCATTTATGTAAATTAAAGATCATATCTATCTTGATTATAAGCTAATTTTTTTCATTTTTAAGGTTAATCATTAATTATAATGAGTTGATCGAGAATTGTAACACAGCATAGACTGGAAAAAGATGGGGGTACAAGCTACTTAGGGATCTTGAGCCTTAATGCCTACTTATAATAGATATTCCACCCTATGTGTCAACTACTAGAGCGGCTAACTTATTTGCTACTCCACTTTACAATTGAGCTTTAGCTAAATTAAAACTAGACTTTACACATAAAGAAATTTGAGGTACCATAGTACATAAATTAGGGGATCATGAGAGAGTTGGACTTAGGACATTTGAGTTTGAAGGATATTGAGTTTGAGGATTGACTATAGTTCTTCGATGTTAAATACGTAGTATATTAGGAGTTGTTGTTGGAATTTTTATGCACATTACAAGTTTATGAGAAAAATATTACTTAGGACGATGACCTAATCATCTAATTTTAGTTAGGAGGCATCCATTATTAATGTAGATACATTTAATTTAGAATTTATATAGAGTTCTATACAGAGAAGTATATATACACCTTGCATCCTTGTAGAACTAAAACTAATTGGACTATCTAAAGATCCATTTTGCCAAATTTTGGTCTGAAGTATCCTTACCATAGGTTTCTAATTTTTGCTTTACCCTAATGAGGTTTGTAAATAAGTTGCTTGTTTATTCCTTATTTGCTCAATACAATAGTACAAATATAGTAACTCGCCCAGACCTATGCTTTCTATATTTCTTATGACTTTAAGCTCAAATATATATAGGTTATATTTTTATTTTGCTTATTAGAGACCACTTACATCAATTAAACATTAGTATGATTGGCAGCGGGTTAGTCATCATCTAATTAGCAAGGGGATTAGGAGTGCTGTGTGATGAGTATGAATTAATGATTGCTTTCACTCCTATACTAATCACCATGGTTATTCTAAGGGCAACTAGGATGGTTAAGCATCAACCATATGTCCATAGCCAGCACTTTCAACTAATTTATGCACCATCATAAATAGTATAAGAAATACATATGCTAAGATATCGAGCTACAAGAAAGAAGTAGGAGAGAGGATCTAAACCACCCCAGGCATAAAGTTGTTCATTGTCACCCCTATTGCTCACTTCATATATATGGAGAAATATATGCATTTTATTAGAGACACGCTAGTAAGGTTAGTGCAACACATAGGCATGACAATAATACTGCCATTAGTACGTTCACTTAAGCCCTCGCATGTAAAGCCTAAGCTAGAGACAGGGCCATAAGGAGAGACAAAACTGGTAAAGGTGGAGTCTAATGGAGAAACCTAAGATCATATAATGTCAGAGGATCAAGAAGAGATCAAGACTTCAACTATAGAGGTTGGGCAAGAGATGCAGCCAACAGCTATCACCACTAAGTGACTTGGTCCATCTAATATTAGTTAATGATGTGGTTGATTTTTGGGTGATTATTTGCTATTTACCTTTATCAGATGCCCCATCCCATGACTGATACATTCAATATTTATCATGTATTTTCATTTTGTTTTTTGTTTGTTAGATAACATATCTATGTTGGACAATAGTTTACTATTAAGGAAATTCAACAAGAATTGCACAATTTTCTTTTATTATGTCAAGGAAATACCAATTCTCTTATTTTATCTTCTCATACCCTTATTTATTTATTTAGTGTTCTTACATGTAATATATGTTAAGGAAAATGTTCAACTTAAGTGTGGGGGAACTTAAAGGACTTAGTCGCCCTGTTTATCAATATCGCTATGATTGATTTAATAGGGAGCAATTTTGAAAAAATGTTAACTTTTAAAGCATATTGATTAAGATAATTCACTATAAGTTTGATTGTTATTATGGTTTGAAGTATTTAGGCAAATAGCCATGAGCTTTGATGACTAAGTTGAGTTAATTTAATTAATTTATTTAAATAATCAATATTTGATTTACATCATAATGCTTTTTGTTTAATTTGTACGCACTAAGTTAAATGTGAATTCTTATTACATATTTTCATTCTCTTATATAAAAAAGAAAAATATATGTGAATATGTGAGCATAAAATATTACCTTATTGGCTATTAAAGAGTAATATTATTAGCTATTTAAAATAGTCACTTAGTTGAGTAATTGGGAATATTCATGACAAGGTATCTACTCTAACATTAAAAGGTTAAGTGAATTTTTAAACATGCTCTAAATGCTCTTTTATGGTTTAAAGTTATTGTTTTTCTTTTTATTTCAATAAGGGGTAGAAACATGTTTAAAGTTGAAGCATTTTCTTATGTTGTTCAATTATACACTGAGTTAGGTTTTACAAATTGAATTTAAGCTTGAAGAATTCTGAAGTTAATTGAATTAATCTAATTTGATATAAGTAGTTAGATACCTAACAATTTCATAAACTTTGCAATTGAATAAATAATAGAGGATCTTTATTGATATGTTTGAGTTGTTTGATGCTTTCCTCAATTTGCCTACTATTTCAGTTATGAGTAATGAAATTATTTTACTTGAGGATGAACAAATGCTTAAATATAGAGGAATTTGATATTTTCTAAATAGACTATATTTTTAGCATAATTTTTCAAAGCATTAAGATTGGATCTGATGTTTTTATAAGATTTGGTAGTTAAAAAGACTTATATTTTATTTTTAGGTCTTATTTTAGACCCTTAATAAAGAAGGAAAATGTTGAAGAGATTTGAGCCAAATTGGACCAAATTTAGCATATTTTAAATTAACGACTCAAAATATGGCACCAATATGCTATTGTGTTACTCCCCATATTCAATCATGCTATATTTTGTTTCTAGGGAAGTGATATACCAGACTAACACAGCACTAACACATCCTCGTGTTCTAGCCATGTTCAACAAAGAAGCATTATGTTTCTCTAGCATCTGCAACATCCTATCATATTTTGTCCATGTTCAACAACATAGTGGAGATACGAACCTATGTTATAAGTGATTTATTATTTAAAAATTTTTAAATAATTTTTTAAGTAACTCGAAAGTCCAACACAGCAACATGTTTAGACTATGTTGGGTAGAAATTCTAAGGTTTCATGTTTTAAAGAAAGAGGTAGTTGAAAATAAAAGGGAAAGGAGTTTTTAAGATTTATGAAAACATTGTAAATCAATTAGAAGCTTAAGAAAAAGCTAATGGGATTAAGAAGAAAAAACATTGGAGAAAAATAAGAAGATTTGTCAAGATTCATTAAGAAATTCAAGATTCAAGAAATAAGAATTAAAAGTTTTTTTCGTATGTTCTTTCTTTTTTATTATGAATTTTTTTGTTTTAATATGAACTAATTAGGATATAGATCTTGGTGGGATGAACCCTATAATGATTGTGTTTTGAATTGAATTCTTTGTTTTAATGAAGATTTTGGTTTCTTAAAAATTACATGTGCTTATTTACAAAGCTAAATTTAAGTGAAGAACATAGAAGATTCAACGTCAAATTCATATATAGGATTAATTTAGCAAATATAAAAGATCCTATTTATAAATTAGGTTACAACAAGAATAATATGGTTAGTTGAGTTACCAGAGATAAAAGTACATGATCCTTCTTAGTTAAAGTGAAATCTTTCAAGAGAATTAATAAATCATAATAATGCATTCTTATACTTTTTGTGAAAAAGAACTTTCAGTAAAAGATTATTTGCAAATATGGATTGTATATCTTAACCATAAGAGTACAATTGTAACTTAAGAATTCCTACTGATTCAAAAAAATGGAGTTAATTATTAAACCAAGATAAGTTCAAGCAAAGTAAAGTTCTAAGGGGATTGTTATCTAGATCTTATTCATCAATTAATTATTTATTTTTAATTATTGCTTTGTTTTAACCATCCAAATTGTTATTTCAATCTTTTAATTATTTTTTCCCCTCAGCCATTCACTTAGTTATATTAGATAATAAGAAGATGGTTAGTACTAGTAATTTTAGTTTTTGTGGGATCTACTCATGACCTACCTAGACTTTACTATAGGAAACAATAGGTGCACTTTCTTATATGATTTCTTTAGTATTATGCTTTATATATTTTTTATATATCTATTTTCATAACATCGGTATCCACACCTAATGACTTGGTTCAAAAGTAATTTTCTTTCTTCATTTGTTAGCTTTTTATGCATATTCCTTTTTTAAAACTAAAAAAGGAAATATCATTAACTATTGATAAAAGTGTACATCCAATAAAGCTACAAAGTTTCTTTTATATAACTTTTACAACAATGTAGTTTGTATGTGTACATTCAAAATAAGCTCCATCTTAATAATGGACTCTAGTTATTGCATAAGTATCTGACTACCTATGAATCTACGATGTTGCTCATATTCATTTTTTTAATGTGTTAATGAATATTTTTATATTTTCAACTTCATTTCACCATCCTAGTTGACCTTCTTATGAATAGGTAAAGAATCCAATCTAATGACACTAATGGTTAAATCCATAGACAATCGGAAAAAAGGTAACCATAAATGCTATAAAACAACTCTATTATATGAAAATCCAATGGACATCAAATAACCTTCCTAATTTTAAATTCTTTCGAATGATAGCATATAGTAAAATAGTCAAAATCTTTTTAATGATTAATTTTTATAATGTAAGCAAAGTGAATATATATTTTCCTATTGTTATTGTTATTGGTATTGGTATTGGTATTGGTATTGGTATTGATATTAGTATTATTGTTATTGTTGTTATTGTTGTTGTTCTTGTTATTGTTGTTGATATTGTTATTGATGATGATGATGTTGTTGTTGTTTCTGCTACTATTATTATTGTTGTTCTTATGTTTTTATTTTTTATTTTTGGTAAATTAGTAATTAAATAAATATAAAAATGGTTATGTACAAAAGTAGAAATTGCCCAAGGTGCAAATCTTATTCCAAAACCAAAATGACTTAGCTAAACCTAAGAGTACATGAGAAACTCTACAACAGACACTACTTCCTAAAATAATAATAGTATGAATACAAAAAGCAGATCAGAACAATCAACCTATTTATATCTTCCATCCAAGATATATTTGGATAGAACTAGAAGGGTGCACCTTTACCATATACACACACATTTGCATATTGAACTAATAAAGTAGTTCATCATCCAAGACCCAGAATTATCGTGATAAACACTTCATAGGATGAAGGTTAAACCGAACTCCCCTATTCTGCTGAAAGGATAGGATCTCCATTGCTTGTAGATGCCGAGGATGAGATGGAGCTCCCCCTACTACTTGCACACATCTTGTACCACCAGCATAATCCCAAGTCTTGATAACTTTTAGCTCCAAGACTTTTTGAATGGCTACTGCCTTGCCTGAAACCACCATCATATACTTACATAACTCTCACCCAAGACATCCTGAGAGAAACTCGACAGGGTACTACACTCTCCTGATGGGTAAGCTCTCCATTGCTTTGAGAAACCGAGGAGGAGTAGGAGAATCTAATCTCCTTATTAGACCTCCAATTGTTATGGACTAGAAGCAAACCTTCAAAACATTACGTTAGAAAAAACAAACCACACCAACAATTACCTTCCTTTGGTGTTTGAGTTAAGGTGTTCTATAACTTGGAAAACTACTCTAATGTTAATGCTCCAACTTCCAAGATCTTATCGAAGTTTCGGTGGTTTCTTTCAGACCAAAGGTTATACACAATAACAGAGAGTGGAACGATAAAAATGTTGAGATCAATATTAGTGTAGTTTGGAGGATGGTTAAACCATTTAGAATGGCTTGAAGGTTTATCAGGTTAGGCAAGTAGATCTGAAATTGGTTTAGACAATGTATCCACATTGTTTTTTAGTAGGAGCACTCAAAAAACAAATGGTCAATGGACTCATTATCCAAGAAACACAAGGAGTAGTGATTTGGGACATAAGAGTAAAGGAGTTTATCCCTCGTTTGTAGCTTATTAAGAAAAACTAGCCACAGGATGAAGGAATACCTTGGGCTAGTTCTTTTTATGCCAAACTAATTTATACTAAGGGACACACGGATTGGGAGGTCTCATAGTAGTGTAGGCCGAAGCATTTGTGTATGCTTTAGAAGAGCTGGCTAACCATTCCAATCTATCAGGTCAGGAGCATTCTGGTCGGTATGGTAAAGGCTCTAGGGAGCGTATGGTCTCAATTGTGGCCTCCTGCCAACTCCACCCATTATTTTTGATAACATCATAAACTTTTGCATTCATGGGTAATTCCGATCCATTGATCACTCAGTGAGTTGAGATCCTTCATAAACATTAACTTTTTAAATTCTGTAAATATTATGCTGAACACAGTAGATAATCCAACATTTAGTTTTAGACTTCTAAATCTTCCTCCATTTGTGGGTTTTAAGTTAAACTATGATGCAATTAAAGAATATCATAGTCTTTCTTCTACTATCTCCAGGAGATCTAACGAATTAAGATGGACTATCATTCTTATAACTTAAGTTCAATAATTATTACCATAAAGAAAATGGAAGTGCCACATATGAGATGGTTGTTTTGGTTTACATATCTTGCTACTTATTACTTTTAATATTGTATTTTTCAGTTTGATCCTTTGGATTCTCTTAAGTTACAAATACTAAAAATAAGTGCTCTGACACTAATATGCTATTATAAGATTAAAAAAGAAAAAAGATATTAAAATAAAAGGAGAAATATGACGTAAATACTAACATTTGGAATTAAAAAAGTTCCAATTTATATTTTTGATGATTAAAAATAAAGTAATATATAAGAAATCGATCAATGTATGGAGGTAAAATTATCAAGAAAAAATTTGAACAATTGAGCATCAATGAAGAAGAAACTAAAGTAAGAAACAAAAAATCTTTTAAAGTTCAAGTTACTAAAATTAAAGGCAAGATCAAATAAAGATAAATCCAATTTATAAGATCAAATATCAATTAAGACAAAAGTTTATGTCAAAAGTAATGTAAATTTTCTTGTACTGTCTTCTTACTCTTTACATTTCACTTAGGATTCAAAATTGCATATTATTTTCAATATTGGACTTTAATGCATTATTTAGGAACTTCTAAAAGGATATTTCGGTTTAGTTTTAATAAAAAAATTCACTTAAACTCTTATTGATTTAGGTTTCAAAATTGAGGAATGAAGAAGATTGTATGTCTTATTGCTTTAAGGCACTTTGTTGCATAATCATTTCATTTTTATGCCTAATGCATTTATTTTTAAAATCAAGAGTAATTTTGGTTTAATCCTTTAAAGAAAACACTTTTAATTCTTTAAAGAATAATTGAAAAACTATTTGAAAGTTGTTTAGTCAAGTTCTTATCAAAGGGATGTGTTTTAAATTTAAAAAGCTTAAAATATTTATTTTCAAGTATTTTATGTATTTAGAATTTATGACACATTTGTGTTTTAAATGTTAGATAGGTCAATCTATATGGCACACAGATCAACTGAATTCTTAATTGAATTTACATCAATTGACTAATATAACATTTACGTTGACTAATATCTATTTTATCAATGAGACAATGAGTTTATATTTTTTTATAAAGGACATGGTTCGTTACATTGATTGACTGATGAAGCATACAAATCAATCAATCTTTGTAGTAGTTAGGTTGACCTATTTATTTGTAAAAGAGTCGTTATAAGGACTATCTATTACGTTTAAAGAATATTAAGTGTTTTGGCTATAAATACTTGAGATTTTAGTTCTTGGACATCTTTATGACATTCAACTGATCTACCTCATCATTCAATCAATTCCCAAAAGTTCTTTAGCATTAGGTTTAGTGGTTTACCTAATCCCTTATCATAATAAATTACAAATTTTTCCATAATTTTCAAAATCTAAACATTTTTGTTTCTCACTTTTCATAAACTCTAGATTATATCATACATAAAAATCTTCTTTTGATCTTTGTTAAACTCTAGATTATATCGTACATAAAGTAATCAGCTTTATTGCTAAATCATAATTTATTAACAAGTAATAAAATTTATTGGCAAAAGATATGACTTACTCTCTAACGTTTCCTAAAAATTTTATCTCTACCATTATCTGTGGTGTCACTCTACACCTTAAAATTTTCATAATGTTTAGTAACAGCACCCTAATTTCTAGAGAAAAAAAGTTAAGTTTTTGACAATTTTTAATATATGGGATATCAATTTAACCTATGTCATCGTTTCAAAAAAAATTAACAATATGGATCAATTAGAAGTCAATGTAATTTTAGAAGTAATTTCTTCGAACGTTGATTAAAGGTGTGACTTTTATCTTAACATTCTATAAAAGGTGTAAATGAACTCGACTATTATTTATGTTACCACTTTTATCCCGTATTTAAGATGCAATGAGTACTATTTTAATAACAATGATAAGAGGTAAGGAACTAAAGATAATGGTACAGGTTTACTTAGATCTTTTGTAAAACGTTAATAAGCAAATTATATATTTAGCCAACTTTATTCTTCAAAGTTTAGGACATTCAATCGATCTACCTCACCATTTGACCAATTTAATTTCTTTAAATTACTAATTTTCAAAAGGCTTTATGGTATTTGGCCTATTTATACCTACAATAGATTGACCTAATCCCCTTATCATAATAAATTAGGAATTGTCTCATATTTTCGAAACAACCAACTAACCATAGCATTTTAAATCTAAACATTTTTATTCCTCGCTTTTCACAAATATGAGATTAAACGACCTTTTCCTTCAATTTAAAATCAGATGTTCCTCTTTTAAATCTAAAAAATGATGAATCGATTACTTATTAAATTATATGTAATTTTTGAACGGTTAATTAATTTAAAAAACAAAAATATACGTTACAAAAAAATGACACTCTAATGGGAACAATTTTGCGCCATGGCTTAATATTGTACCTTATATTGTACTTTACATTGTATATATCCTGGAAATGTATTTTACGAACTCAAATTCCTATACACTTGGAGAAAACGTTTT
Organism: Erythroxylum incrassatum; assembly: GCA_026546855.1. NCBI lineage: Eukaryota > Viridiplantae > Streptophyta > Magnoliopsida > Malpighiales > Erythroxylaceae > Erythroxylum > Erythroxylum incrassatum. The sequence continues at coordinate 30,862,629 of JANVCL010000005.1, read as the reverse complement.
CAATCTTTTGATTCACATTCCTCCATATGAATTTTCTTATCTAAATTTACATTGTACTCATTAATCCTTTGTAGTCTTAAAAATCCTTTTGTACAAAATTTGACTTAAGACGTTTTAGAAGTCCTTTTATACATTCATTTACGATTTCAAGTATAAGGTGTAAATTATTGAATATTTTACGTCATCATCATTTAATATGTGTATTACATATTGGATAAGATCCTCCACAGATGAGTTCACAAATTGGAATACAAATATATTTCCCTTGCTCCCTTTAACAAAATCATCGTTACTTAGTGTTGAGAAAGCAGCTTTGAAGTTAATTAACAAATAAACAAATTTTAAGTAGAATTCGTTTAAATAAATTATCATGTTGAAACTATATAATGATAATTTGGATTTTTATATATCTTTAGTTTGGAATATAAGGAAAAAATGAATTAGAATTTTATTCATAACTTACTCATACTTATAAAAGAATATCAATTTAGACTTTAGGTATAATATTTTTCTCATATTTGTTGTACATTAAATAATATAAAATTCTTTTGTAAATTTTACTTGTTTTAAAAGAAAAAAACTAGACAGTTATATCAATATCATATAGTTGAAACAATAAAATTCAATCCCATGATTCCTAGTGTCTCTATATAATTGCTAACTTATTCTACAAAATTTCATGGAACTATCTTAAAGAGGTAAAAGAGTAAATACGACCTCGATAATAAATTGTTTGTTGGCAATTAATTCAAAATTATATAGCTGTTAAAATTTCATTTGAATAAGTCTTTAGTTTGTTTTTAATCTTATCTTATAGGTCAGATTTATTGGCTGAAATCTCTATTGAATAAGTCTTTAGTTTGTTTTTAATCTTATCTTATAGGTCAGATTTGCTGGCTGAAATCTTTATTGAATAAGTCTTTAGTTTGTTTGTAATCTTACCTTATAAGTGTTTTTATGGGTTAGTATAAGCATTTGAACTTAATTATTATGTTTTTGAGGTACCTTGATGTGTTTGTTAGGTCCTGTTTGGTAGGATGTTAATTAATGGAATGAAATGTAATAGAATGGAAGGGAATGGAATGGTTTATAATGGAATGGAATGTAATATAGTAAAAAATTGTTTGGGAAGGATGGAAGGGTTCATAATGTAATGTAGTGAAATATTGTTTAGGAGATGGATGGAATGGAATGGAATGTATAATAAATGACTTTTATACCCCTTATATTAAAATGATTGTTGCAGGAGGTTTATTATTTTATTATTAATTA
>JANVCL010000005.1:30844690-30857497 GCA_026546855.1 Erythroxylum incrassatum | reverse complement strand
AATATCATCGTAAAACATGTAACACAACTTACTACATTCACTGCCAATTCCTCATCTAATAATTCTAACGTCCAATCGAAGTTCGGGGTCCAACATTTTTAGTTTGTTTTTAATCTTATCTTATAAGTTAGATTTGTTGACTGAAATCTCTATTTAACAGCTATTGATTTTTATTTTTATTTTTGCATTTTGCCTATACAAGATAGCCAAGTTTATTATTTGGATAATATAATAAAACTTGAGTATTACATATTCTTTTATCTTTATCTAATCTCATCTTGTACATGTTCTTTTCTTAAAAATTCCAACATTGTTATAAAGAGTGGGCTAACGTTAATAATAATTTGATAACTAATCATTCATATATGTGATCTCTTACACATGTCTGAATATTATGGAACTATTTGTGGCCCCATATTTTGTAACCTGGAAAATTAGAGGCCGATCAGTGCATAAGCTTCCTCTTTTCTTAGTATCTTCACTATCTTAAATTTAATTATTCTCATTTGAGAAAAATATCGACCTCAAGTCTTAAACGGAGTGTCAATCGGCTACTAAGTGATAAACTTAGTTCTCCTAACCCAACCGTGTGAATAACATGGACAGCTTTTAGTTTAAGCAACCAGAGGACCCTTCTTTGTCTATTCTTATGACATTAACATCTAATCCAATATACGAGAAATTGACAGTCCAACTACATCAAGCGAAGGAGGATCATTTAGACTCTATGCGGCAGTTAAATAGTACCTTAACACATAAAGTAGTAACCATTTTAAGATCACTCTTAGGATACGAAGAGCAACTTTGGGACATGATTGTCCTGTCAAGATTAAAGAGTCCACTGCCATAAATCTCGGAATGCCTTTTGGTTAACTAACTTGGGAATGTTTTCAAAAGAAAGCAAGAGTTCCGTTGAGCTTCTTGGAAATGTAAAGTTCTCTTTGTTTTCTGTGGAATGTTGTTAAAAGCAAGGAACTTTCTTCGCGAGAGTGAATCTTGAAGCAACGGCAAGACCAGCACAGCACAAAGCGAGGGATACGAGGACACAATATAACAGCATTTAGGCGTTCTGCGTAAACACTTTAACTACAACATCTTACAGTAGCAAACGGTAAGTTTGGGTAGGCTATCAATGGAAGAGAATGAGGGAGATCAGGAAGTGTCAAGATTTGCCATATCCGCGTTTCAGGCTAAAGAAGAAGAGATTGAGAGGAAGAAGATGGAAGTGAAGGAGAAAGTTGAACTTCAACTAGGCCGTGCCGAAGAGGAAACTAGACGGTTGACACACATTTGGGAAGTAAGTTCTTGCAAGGAAAAATGGTTTCACTTTCATGTACAGAGAGTGTGACCAAATTCATTTGAAAGAGAATTTTGTGATGTTATTAGGAGCTTGAAGTGCTAGGTGATCCCATGAGGAAGGAAGTTGCAATGGTTCGGAAGAAGATTGACACGGCCAACCGTGAGCTGAAGCCATTGGGGTTGAGCTGCCAGAAAAAGGTGCAAACAGTTTCTACCCTCGGTATTATTACTGTTGTTCTCGTTTACTTCATTGTAGTCACTTGTGTTAAAACAAACAAGACATCCTTAGTATCTTCGGAACATGGGACATTCAATATGTGCACAGGAGAAAGAGTACAAAGAAGCCCTGGAAGCTTTCAACGAAAAGAATAAAGAAAAAGCTCAGCTTGTCTCCACGCTGATGGAGGTACCCCTGCAACTTTTTTTTTTTTTTACTTGACTATTTATATTTTATCTGCTCTCTGGCCTACAAGATGCACTTAGAACTGTATAGGCAAACCTTTAGCGGGGTAATATTATAATTTTACGATATAGGCAACAATTAATTGAAGTAAAAAAGGGCAGTTTTAGCAACTGAAGACCGTGAAAAATAAAACTACGCTAGTTGCTACTTTCCCTTCTTTATTTACTTTGTCCTGCTTTACCAGCTGCTAACCGAGAGTGAAAGACTGCGGATGATGAAATTGGAGGAAATGAGCAAGAATATTGAGTCCAGGCATTGAGTTCTTCCAGCGTATAGGCTTATGACCGCGATCCAATTATGTGCGTCTTTTCATAATGTTCCATTGTTGAGAAATAGTGCTCTGTCTATAATAACTTTCAGCATCCACATATTCTCATACATAGTAAGTATATAATACAAAAGGTTAAGCTTATGCATCTGTTTGTGAAAAGGTTTCCGGACATGATTCAAGACAAATGATATTACAATAAGGGAAATGTTGAAGCCATGATTTCTCATGCCACGCAAATTTAGCACCCTGATCTTTAATTGGATGAAAGCTGCTTGTACTCTGCCAGAAGCTTCGAAATATCATCCATACGCAACTGAAAATTAGACAAATAATAAATCTGATGATATATGAAACCTTCCACTGAAAGACAAATAAGGAAACACATGAAAGGTCTAAGATAGTGATACTGTTCCTTGTGTTTGATGATCAAGGAAACATGGAGAGATGTAGAGAAACATTTACACCAGGTGACACATTATTAGTGCATTGCCGTTGCAGGTCCATAAAAAGTCCAAAAGAAGCATGATCCAAATGTCATTTATTTATGGTGAGATCATATTAAATTTATTGAATAAAAGACAAAACTCTCATATGATTTAAAAACCTTTTTAATTTTCAAAATTTTCAAAAACAATCTGTATAATTTTCAGTTTTCTATATAAAAAAAAAACCTTACTCTTACATACACAACACGAACGTTATATTTAAACTAATCAAATATTGTTTACACGACAATCTAACTCTCTTAAATTTGACTAAATTAATTAAACTCGATTCAAACTAATAATTTATTATAAGGGCTAGCTACAAAAAAAAATCTCAAACTTTTCAATTATAGCTGAATTTTAAAAAGTGACAAATTTTTTAACTTTCAAGTTTTTGCAAAAATAACTCGACGTTAGTGTTTACGTTAACGGCTCTAATGTGGTAAAGCACATCAAAGTGTAATTGAACTCTCTCTCTCTCTCTCTCTCACTCCTAGCTTCTAAATTCTAGATTGTATCTCTCACCATCTCTTCTCTAGTCTCTCTTCACTTTCTCTTCATCATTTCTCAACTCTCTCTTCTCTAAATTTTATGAAAAATGTACCTATCAATGTCAAGAAATATGGCAAGAAGGGTGTCAGAGTTAAGAGAAAAACACAACTCTCACTCTACTTGGAACATGAAAGGGCAAACCAACATACAACTGAGGCTATAGAAAAAGGGGAAAAGAAAACATAAATTTTCAAAATAAAGCGTAGATGTAAATGATCTAAGAATCTTTCCTCAATTTCTCTATATCTCTCTACTTTCCCTACTTTTCCTGTCTCCCTCTCTACCTTCTCTGCTTTTCCTTTAATTTCTCAATAAAGATAATATTAACTAAAAAAAAGAGCAAAAGAATAAGATATAGATTATGGTAGATAAAGAGAGAGTAATAAGTAGTTAACGAAAAAAGTAAAGAAACTAAAATGCAAAAAAAAAATTGACAAATGAAAGTTGAGGGAAGTGGTGTGGATATAAGTCTTGGATTTGTTATACAGTAACATTTTTATTAATTTTAAATATTATAAATTATGGTAAATTAATTAAATTAAAATTTATGTATTTATTTTATAATAAGATATGGAAATTAAAATCCACATGATAAAATTGTTCGTTGATATGGCAAGCCACATCAGTGACATTAACGGAAGAATTAACGTCGAATTATATTTGTGAAAAATTGAATGTTCAAGTATTTAATTGCTACTTTTTTAAGTTCAAACTATAATTAAGATATCGCAAGAAGTTTGCAATTTTTTTGTAATTAACCCTCATTATAATTATATTAAATTAATAATTTAAGTCCAATTTAATTAGTTCAAGCCAAATTTAATAACTAGATTGGTGCACATATAATATTTATAAGATGTGTTTTTTGATGTTATTTTTTAACGAAAATTAAAAAAAAATTCGAGAAAATTTAAAGCCAAAAGAAATTTTTTTCTAGAATTTAAAAGATTAGAGTTTTTTTTAATTTCTTAAAATATAAGGGAAGTCTATGTCTTTTACCCTAATTTATCTAACATAATTCTACAACTTGTCACAGTGGCTTCATCTAAAACTAGAATCTATGATCAAGCCTTTCATGATTGCATTAGACGATGAGCCCTATTATTATTAGCAATGAAAAATAAATTATTATATTCTCTAAAATATAAGAAAATAAGAACAATGTTTCAAATATGATAAACGTTGGTGGACATGATACATACCTGAGAAGCATTTTTCGTGTGATAAAAATGATGTGTATTTTTCTCAAGTGAAGTAGACCCCACCAAGCATGCATCAGCTCTACACACAAACAGCAGATGTGAGCCACCATCACCCCAAAAATGATACGTATATGAGAGTTTTGTATAGAAATCAATAGAAATTGATATCAGAGGTGTCTACAGCAAACAACTATTCTCATCGAAGTTAGCGTATTTATAGCACTCTCAGTATTTGAACACCAGCTTGCTTATCATGGTTGTGCTATAGTGTGAATACCAAGTGATATACCAAGATCTCTAACAAAATAAAGATGATATTTCAAATCAATGATCACACCCTTCTTTTTTCCTTTCCGGACCAGTTATTGTATCTAGTTACAGATTCCAGATTCTGTTAAGCTGCTAACTAAAATATGTTTAAACAACCTGTCAATCCAATATAGACAACTGGCCTTTAGTTACGAAGCAAGGAATCAAGTGAAAAAGTACTATAGCTCAACTAACAAGTGGATCAACACACAAACTTTTCTCAATGAAACAGCTTTAAACATGAAGGTGCCAACAAAACCAAAAAGATGGTTAAAATTCTAAATGCAACTATTGCAAAATCTAAAATAGCCAAAATTATGGTCAAGTTACAAGATATCCTACTTACAAATGACTGCGAGCAATCAGGCGTTGGTAGTCACGAAGCAAAGGTCCAAGCTCCTTGAGTGGTAATGACCTTTGTGAAGACTTTCGCCAGTGTTCACGAACTGCCTGAATTTCCTATTGCATTTGTTTCAGCCCAGATGTCAGTTCAATTGACACATTGATTGAATGTGTATAAACGCTTACCAGAAAAGATAAGTTTTATGAGCATGCAAAACCTGGCCACTATTGGAAACTTTATACCCAGTCAACCTCTCAGCTAATTCAAGAAGCTCTCTGTCTTCAAATTCATCTACAATTTGGAGTCCAGAACTAGAAAATGAAAGTGAAAATTCTACTCTCCTTTGAAGTTCATTGATGGCAAAGTCTTGTTCGGTTTCCTGCATGGAATGACTGTCATTCATGCGCAAAGGATATCATGAAAAAGAAAAAAAAATCAAGGCACTCTGGAAATAACATGATAGAAAGGAGGGGATAAAGATTCAAGTGTAATTCAAAATTAATGGACTGCAATAAACAAATGCTGTTCTCATCATCTGTCGAAGCTTTATAAATATGAAGCATAAGTTGCAAATGAAAATATAACCATGGCAAATCATATGGAAATGTCTGTCAGAAATTGAAATAACTTCACAAACCCTTACAGTCGTTACAGCCTTATAGTCAGATATATTGTTGGAATCTAAACAATAAGTGTGACATACTTCTTTTGATACGTAGGAAAGCACAAGCTTTTACCAGAATTTGAGCCCTGGTGGATGTTAAGTTTGTTAACGTCCTCTTCCACTAAGTAACTGGGCTCAATGGTTCAGTAAGGTATGTTCACCTTTCTATGTTACGGCAAACAAATTAAAACATGAAACATGCATCTAGCTCATTCCCTTTGGCAGAACATTAACAAGTGCACAGCTGAAAGAGAAGGTCATGCTAGTCCATAAAGTTAAGAGCTAATGAGATGGCAACAAGATCTTTGACCAACTAAATGGTTGAGGAAAACAGCATGATCTTATTAAAGAAGTTATTTTGACACCTTAATTGCTGACAAGTCATTATCATCTGCCTCCTTATTTTCAGATAGATTCCTGGGTGAAGAAGCAGTCAATCTCTTTATAATAGGGTCCCCTGCAAAACATGTAAGATGTGACAACATAGTTATGACAACAATGACTATAAAAGGTTCTAGGTCTATGAGAACTATGCAAAAAGATAAAAAACAAGATGCTGAGGTTGTTGTAAATAGAAAAAGACAAATTCGAATCCTCAGTTTCACTATTACAGTTTTGAATTTTTAGATCAATATCATCCTCCATTCTGTCTTTCTTCCCACATTCTAGCACAGTACAATCAAATCACCATCTGCATTCACTGGTCTCAGTTCCTTATTTCCCAAGGATAACTGGATAATTGAAGATAGCTATAAAAGAAAAATGTAACAGTCAAGTCAAAGACAATCATGATCATGATGTCATGTTCAGTATATTTTCTCAAATTTTTATATTAAATAAGGTAAGTGATCTATAATTTTTCCCCTTCTTGCACAGCATTGTGGAACACTATTATCCAGCAGATAGGTTGTTAGAATTTCTATTTGTCCAGAAGTTCAGCTAAAAATCATATTCATCACAAATAAGATTCATCAAAGACTAATTATATTTAAGTACTTCAAATTTCACAAAGAGAATAGGAGGTACCTTCTGCAACTAACCACCATATATCACCAAATGTCGACTTCCCATTAAAGCCACCAAATAAGAGATATCGTGAACCAATGCAAGTCATAGAGTGGTATGCTCGAGCAGGAGGAGGGTCACCACCAGTTGGCAAGCGCCTCCATTGGGCAGAAACTTCAGATGGGAGAAGAGGAAAGAAACAAACATTAAGCCATAAGCACGCAAGTTCGCAGAAATAAATTTGAATAGATTTACAACCATATTATGTCATAAGATCATTGAGATGGTTGTCAAAATGAACAGCATGAGAACAATAACAAATTAAACTAAATCAAAGAAACAGTCAAGGTCATTAAAATCATCTACAGATGGCACTGTTATGTATGCAAATAACAGCAGGATGTGTTCTTCTCATTGTAATACCCAAATCAGTAAACACTTTCCTCCAAACCTAACATCTTACAGAGAGTCATTTGAGTTTGAACAGAAATAGATTCGCTTTATAATTCTCAAACAGTTAAGTACAAACAACAACAACTAACATAAGCCAGTCGTAATTAACATAAATTACTAGCTTTCAGGATAGCTCTCCTGAATCTCAGTAGTGCAAAGTTTAAGCAGCAAAATCTAACATACTTAAATCAAGAAATACAAATGTTAAGACACCCATACCCCTATCTAGAACTATGCAATCATTGTGATAAATGTCATAACGACTCAACCAGCCACCAGTTCCATGACCTCCAAACAGCAAGAGCTGCAATGAGAGAAGTTTAGCATTCCATTCCACTTCATAAATGAGTAAAAGCACCAACAGAACTATCACGCATGTAGGAACTAAAATAAATCATTCCAAAATTTGTTATGAACAATAATAAATGCATAAAATCCATATAATTAAGTTGAACAAAGTAGCAAATACTCTCAAAAAAAATTATCTATGAAGGTAGGGGCTTTAGAGTAGTAATTTACGTAGTGCCCTCCAGAAGTTATAGTGTGGCCACAACGAGCAGAAGGAGCTTGACCAGGAAGCCTCAATTGAGTCCATCCAGGTGCTTCATTTTCTTTCTTCCACAAATACAAAAAAACATTTACACAACATTAGGGGATCTAATTTGTAAATTCCTTCAGGGATAAGCAAATCATTCTAATTAAGACTCAACAATATCAGCTTAGCTAAGTTATTCACTTCAGAACTTATAACTATTTCAACAAAGGCAATGGCATAATTCAACCTAGTAGATGCTCAAGATCAGAATAGAAATTCAGTTTTGTGAAAGGGTCAACACGTCATAGATTTAGATTGAAAATTTTTGGCACACAAATTTAAGGAATTATGCACCAGCAGTAGATACACTTCTAGCAGCCAAATTCTGTTTGACACTCAACTTCAAGTGACAATTGAAGAATAAATGAAATAACACAAATTTCCAAAGATGACAGTCAAAATAGGAAAATCCCACTCTTAATCTTTATTCCTGTTCAACTATCTGTGCAAGATGCTAGATTTCCATCCAATCAATGCAAAGAAATAAGCATTACCTATCCCCAAAAAATTTACAAAACTAATATACCAAAAATATAAATTTGCCTCACTAAGGACCAGAAGATATAAAGACGGTACATAATGATTACAATATCACAAGTGACCTCAAGGGAAAAAGAGCAAAATGTAAGCATAATGTATAAGAGTCAGGTTCTATAAGTTAAATCAGACATTTGACAGAGTAATTAGTGGAGATGAAAAGAATCAACTGTTAACCTTCTTCAATAAGACCCTTCAGAGCCCACAAATCACCCATGATTGGCCCACCACCACCTGTTAAAATCAAGATATCTTTTTTATCATGTAAAAGTCCCACAAACAATCGCATGGACAACAAAGAGTATCATGGTGGGGTATTCAGATGTGGATCTCACACCAAGCTATTGAACCATACAAAATTCCCTCAAAAGTTTAAGAGAATTGATGAAAATTATCAATAGTAATGCTCGTTAGCTTCCTACCCAATTACATGTCAATAAAACATGAAGAGAAACCGTTTGCTTAGTAAATAAAAGAAAATATACAGATCAGGTATGCGTTCAGTGAAAAGTGTTTAATAATGGCATATCTGTTGTTAATTGTATTTGGTTGGAACGGATTTCACACCATTATTATTGACAGAGAAAATTTTGAAGAAATGGAAAAAGGAACTAAACTTCAACTACACCCAAACAAATGTAATAAGATGCAGGCATATTAACATATTTCACAGATTTTGACAAAATACTCTTGCTATGGACAAAAACTTGAAACAAAAAAATGCATTTTTTGAGTTATTTTAATTTCAGATTATTGCGTGCTATTTCACCTCTACCACCATAGACAAGCAATCGTTTCTCAACCATGGTAGCTGTGTGCCCACATCTAGGTGGTGGCAACGCACCAATAACTGACAGCTCTATCCATTCAAGCGAAACTGTTAAAAGAAGAAGAAAATAAAACTCATTAATCGATGTTATTTGGAAAGCAATAGTCTAAGATAGATAACACATCTCAAAGAAAAAGAAAAGAAGTTACTTGTGTCCAAAACGTACACATCTGACAACCACTTCTTGCCATCCCAGCCACCATACCTGCACTCAATAGATCTTCATAAACTAACCGTAGATGACAGAACATTTTCAAGCTCACAAAACAATGAAATCAGCACCCACATAACAATCTTTCGGTTTCCAATAGATGAAGCAGCAGCAAAGTCTCTAGGTGAAGGCAAATCACCAAAACTGGTCAGCTCTGACCATTGCCATATATCTACAGCAAATGCCAATCAATGATCCAGAAGTTTAAAAGAAGAATTCAAACAAGTAGAATGCCAACAACATTCAAATCTATTTTCAATATATGCAAACACCCATGAAAACGGAGTAATGCATTGCAATAATTTAAGGTTGTCGTCATTGTTGCAAATGGAACCAAAAAAGAGTTCTTGCCGACTTCAATAAATCTGATAACATGCACTCTTTTAAGCAGTTGAATAGATAGGTACGATTCTTACCTGTATCTAGAACCCAAAAGTCACCCAACCTGAAGACCCAACATCATTGTCAATAAAATGCCTTCGAAATTAATCCCCAAAGCATGAAACTGGCGTATGATAGGATAGTAGCACAAGTATCTGCAAATTCATCTTTGTGTAAAGTACAAACCTTTTGGCACCAGATCGGCCACCAAAGATGAACATATGACAATCAATAGAAACAGCAACATGAAAAGCTCGTGGGCTGGGACCCACTTGTCCATCAGACCCATTTCCACTGCAGTCTGGCTGAAACCATAACTTGTTCTCTAAAACAATCAGATTGGAATAGTTATTCAGCAGAATTGACTTACAAAGAGCAAGGAAGAAAGCGAGTCAACAAAGTAACAAGTGAAGAATAGAGAAAATTGAGTGAGTACCGATATCATAGACAAAGACGTCAGAGAGGAATTTCTTGCCCACAAGGCCACCGAAGATCACAACCTTGGATTTGCCAATCACAACAGCCGTGTGGCCACTGTACCGGGAATTCAGTTAAACAATCATACTGAGAGGGGATGAAGAATGGAAACTTAATAGTATACACCTGCGAGGTTGGGGAAGAGGTCCAATGAAATCTGAGGAAGACGCTTGAATCCAGTAATGCATTTCTTCCTTCTTTCTCATTCCCTGTGTCTATTATTTTGTTGAAAAAGCATCTTACTTGTTCGAGCGGAGCAAGGAACCATTTCAAATACATTGCTCTACTCTAAAATTCAAAAACTAGGACAATAATAATATTATCTAATTTAAACTCTCTTAAATAAAAAAAATTGTTTATTAGCTATTATTTTTATGAGATGCAACAAACACTTAGGAGCTGTTTAGTCCATGAGTTTGAGATGGGGTTAATGGGTATGAAATGAAAAGTAAATGGATGGTTGTTGATTATGATTATAAGGGTAATGATTTGATAACTCACTTTGGGAGAATCTTCTATACCCCTATTTAGTAGAAGAATGAAACTCATTCTTTAGTATAGACTAATTTTTTAAAAATATTTTTAATACTAATTAATTAAAATATAATTAATTACAATATAATTAAATAAGATATTAATATTAATTAAGTAATTACATTATAATTAATTACAATAGACTTAATTTAAATATAATTCATTCATTAATTAAAATATTTTAATTAATTAAAATATAATTATTCATTAATTAAAATATTGTAATTAATTAAAATATAATTAATTAAATTATTAATATTAATTAATTAAGTACATTATTATCAATTAAAATATTATTATTAATTAAAATATAACTAAATCATTAATTAAAATATTATAATTAATTATTAGATTTTAATTAATTAAAATATTATAATTAATTAAAAATAATTAATTAGTTGCAATGTAATTAATTGAAATATAATTTATTCATTAATTAAATAATCTAATTAATTAATTACAATATTTTAATTAATTGATTATATTATTTTTTACAAACCAACCACTATCAATGATAATGGTAATCATTCATTCCTCTTAACCAACCATTATAATTATAATGATAATATCCATTTCTATTCCTTGCTATATTCATCCTCATTCCTACTACTATTCCCAATATAAACCAACCGCTTCCTGAATTTATTTTGATTTTTTATTTCAATGAAGAGTAATTTTATGTATTAATAATGAATTACTATCTTACTGTGATTTAAGCTAATTTATATCTATTTTAAAAGGATGATTCCTATTAATATATGATGCTTCCCCTATTTATTCTATTTATAAAATGTTTAATTTGTCTCTAATTTCTTTTTCTTTCACTTTATTATTAAAGAGAAATAGATGAATTCGAATCCCAACTCTACTTGAATTTAATATTATAACAAGTACTTAAGATGAGTTTAATCCCTCAAATGAGGATGGTAAAGATTTGCACACTTAACAATCCTATATCGGCCAGATTGATATACCTTGCAAATTACTGTTTCATTTTACTTAAACCAGTAGTACTTACCTTATGATCTTCAAGTTTCAAGTATTTTTTGATATACAAGAGAAAAGTTAACAAAGCTTTAGACTACTATACGTCTTACGAAACCAACTCAATATTTGATGCCTTTAACACTAGAAAATCAACAAAAATACATGATTCTGTCTCTCGTCTCTATCTGCGCTTCTTCAACAAAGAACTAATCGAAGATTGCTACCCTACTTAAATTAGAGTTATGGAAGCCATATTACGTACTGCAACATTAATGAAATACTATCATATCTTAATCATATCCTTCTAATGTTGTTCTTTCGGCTCTTCTAGCTTTACTTATGGGGCATTTATCCATGTAAATTTGATATTATATACTTAAATTTCGTATTTGGATAAATTTTAAAATAAACAGTTATTAAAACCAATTTAATAATAATTATAATAAAGTAATCTTTGCTCTTAATGAGTCATCTAATTTGATCATAAATTTTAGTATTGTACAAATGTTGTCTGACTTGATTTCACACATACATCTTTCTCATTTTGTATGGATCATTTATTTTCACATAAATGTTGATAAGTTTAATATAGTTTCAATCCTTTTATTATATATATACTTGACCAAACTTCAAAATATCTTAGGCTTTGAAAAATAGTTGTGGAGTTACAAAAGAGTTTTGTGATGTTTCTTAACTTGAAATCTTATCTCTTTAAAATGAGTTGTGACATTAACTAGAATGTTGCATGTCACATTATAAGTGACTATCATATTTTTTTTAAATGGCATCAACTTTTTCTTGGAAATCACGTTAATTTGGAAAACATCAAGTGGAGCTCTACCTTTTTTGTTGTTTTGGAGTCATCCTATACTATTGGCTATTGGAAATGGGTTAACGACACTTTATACTCATATCAACTACTTCTTAAGGATCTTTATCTCTATGATGCTACTTTCACTTCTTTACTTAGTTATGACTACCAACCAAGTGTTTTTAAACCCTTTTGTGAGCAATAGAGTGGCTCAGTAAATATCTTCTTGAAGGGGGTGTTTGGTTTAAGTATGTGATTGGGTATGGATATGAGTATAATAATAGAAGGAAATGAGAATAGGTATGAAAAATAAAAAATGATGTTGGTTTGTAACTTGGGTTTCTGTATTAATACCAATAATGTTGTTTGGTTTGTTACATTAATGGGAATGAAAGATAA
>JANVCL010000005.1:30809681-30822916 GCA_026546855.1 Erythroxylum incrassatum | reverse complement strand
AAACAATTTATAAAACAAAACCTCAAAAATAAATTGAAAACATGCTTATTCAATAAGAAAAGAATTTGGGGCCAACAGGTAATATTTTTAAATCAGGCTGGCATGATGATTTACTAATAAGGGATAGTCTGTCCAAGGGATATATGGGTCAACCAAAAAATGGGCAGGTTATTGTTGAAGTTAGGGATGGTATGAATTTGAATGAGGTGGAGTCAGTGGCATAGAGAGAAAACCTTAGTAATAGAGGGAAGAATGTGGAAGGAATGATAGAGTCAGGGGCAACAGTGGAGATAACTAAGGATCTGATTAATGAAGTAGATATCCCTCCTTCAGTGGCAAATCAGCAAGAAGCAAAGCAATATGGTGCAGATGAAAATGCTAGTGAGGGAGTAATAACAGGTTGGGCCTTTGAGTCCTACATATACACCTTATAGGAAGGAGGAAGCAATGGTAGATGGTGTGCAAAATGGCTGGAAGGCAGTACTTGTCCACAAAGAGCCTGCCTGAGTATACAGAGCAAATTGCAATAGAAGATACAAAGCCAGTTACTATTACCGGTAAAGAATTAAATTTAAACTTGGATGATGTTGCTCCCAGCCAGACTATAGTAGTGACAACTAAAAGGGGTGTGGGTCGGAAAAAAGGCAAGACAAAGAAGCACAAAAGGGTTATATGCCCTTAATGTCATTTTTAGGGGTTCCCCTAGATGTCGATCCTAGTATGGAATACTAGGGGCTTAAATGATCCCCTTAAGAAGCTATTGGTATAGGAAGTAGTAGCAGATCAGAAACCCGTGTTGGTGGGGCTTTTAGAGACTAAAATAAAGGCTGGTTCTGTCTAGAAAGGTATGGCTTTTTTGGGTTCAAAATGGAAGTTTATTTCTAATCATGATTATCATTATAACGGAAGAATTTTGTGTTGGTATAGTATGGATGTTGTTGAGGTTCATGTTGTCAAGATGAGTGAGCAATTCATTCATTTACATTGCTGGCTAATAGGCGAGTTCCATTTCAAAGTTACAATTATATATGCTTCAAATTTTGCTTTTAAAGGGCTAAGTTGTGGGAGGAGATGCAGGTTCTACATACTGGTATGCAAGATCCGCGGTTAGCTTTGGGGAACTTCAATTGTTGTCTTAAGACAGATGAAGTAAAGGGAGGTGTCGGTTTTCATTTTGGAATAGGGAGAGAGCTATCTCAGTTACTTCAACTGATTGATCTAGTGGACCTTAGAGGGCTAGGAAGATGGGGAATATGTTTATAAGGAAAAAAATTAGATAGAGCTATGGTGAATCAAAGATGGCTCAATTCCTTCCCTGGAGTGTCGGCTTTCTTTGGAGAACCAATATTCTAGGACCATGCTTCTATTTTGGTTCAGCAGAAGTGTGTTGGATCTTAAATAAGTGCTCCTTTTAGATTTTTCAATAGTTTAACTCAAGTAGAAGATTTTATGGTCGTAATCAACAAAGTTTGGCATAGAGAGGTGGTTGCGTACAAAGCTTTTCAACTGATGCAAAAATTAAAGCTAGCTAAAATAACTATCAAAAAGTTTAGCAAAGAACAAGTTCAGGACTTAAAAGAGTTGAGTAAGTCTTTGACAGAGGTCCAACAATAGTGTTATATGGATCCACACAATGTTAGATTAAGGACTCTTAAAGCAAATCGGTTGAAGAATTACCAAGAAGCGTTGAGATGGCATAATTTAATTATTAATAGAAAGCAAGACAAACATGGCTTAAAGAAGGGGACATAAATTTTAAATTTTTCAGGCGTCTTTGTTGGTGCGGAGGAATACTAACACCATCACTGAATTGAAGGATGAGGAGGGTAACTTGATATATGATTAGTAGGAGATCTCTGATCACATTTGAGATTATTTTATCAATTTAATGAGGAGCATTGAAGTTCAACATAGTGGATTTGGGGTAGGTAATGTTCTGGAGTTTTGTCCAAATCAATCACTCATCAAGACACTCAATTCCCCTTACACTGCTCAACAGGTGAAAGAGGTGGTGCTTCGGTTACATAGTTCGAAAGCGCCTGGTCCTGATGGATATTCTGCAGGTTTTTTTCAACAAACTTGGGACATCATGGGCCCTCTCTTAACTGATGTAGTGCTGGAGTTCTTTTCTCCTGGTTCATTGCTGAAGGAGATCAACCATACTTTCATTTGTTTAGTTCCTAAACGGATAGGCCTGCAATGATCATAGATTATCATCCAATTTCTTGTTGTTTGACTGTCTATAAAAGTATCACTACTTTACTGGCAGATAGATTGAAAGTAGTGTTGTTAGAGGTGGTCAATGAGGCATAAGGTGCTTTTCTACCATTGAGAAGCATCGGTGACAATATACTAATTCTTCAAGAGTTGTTAGGGAATATCATACTGGGAAACATATTAAAAACTATGCACTGAAGCTTGACTATTTTAAAGCTTATGATACCATCAGTTAGGAATATTTGAAAGCTTGCTTAGAAGCCATTGGCTTACTTGTCAGATTTTGCCACAGGAATTAACAATGTATACAAACTACGTCAACGAGTGTGTTAGTGAATGGGATTCCTATGAGACCTTTTTTAAATACTAGAGGGATTAAGCAAGGGGATCTACTTTCCCCTTACCTATTCACTTTAGCTATGGAGAGATTTTCTAGACTTGTTTCTAAACTTGTGGATAGCAATTGTTGGATCCCATTTCTGGAACCCAACTCTTACTCTGATACCATACATGTTGGACACCGCTTCCGAAACCCAACTCTTGAGTCATAAAAAGTGATCTTCATTACTACTCTTTATTTCCAGATTTCCACATCCTTCGGACTCATGAAACGTGTGTGTATTATCCTGTAGGTTTATTTCATTTAACCCTCATTAGCCATCATCAGTTCATCTTCATTCCTATAACATCCCAAAAATTTCCTCACAATTTGTTCAATGACGTGCCCACACAAATCAATCACCATACGAAAACTCATTTCTCTTATTTCAGAACAAAATTGGGAAATCTTCAAACTAGAATTTCAATTCGACTTCTTCAGAACATTTGTTTCCCATTGTCTTAAGTTTCTAATGACACCAAAATCATTCAATTTAGTTCAGTAGTCTGAAAGTTATACCCCAAACATTTAAGGACTATTATTATACTGAATAGTACACTATACTCAACTTCCAAAAAGACAATTTTGACCATTTCTACCTAGATTATTCCAGATTTTCCCTGGAGTCAGTTCATAAAATTTACCCTTATGAAAAACTTGAAATTTGTCCCAAATTTACTTCTTTAACTAATGCAACATCATTCTTATCTATTCATAATTCCCATTGTTGTGATATATATATATCACAACAATTCATGTTCAAAATCATCAACTCAAGTTAATAACTTCTTCAAGTGTACTTAATTCCAACTTGACCTTATCCTTAATTAATTCATATTCCAACTCCAGCTCATCCATATACAAATTCACATTTCAAATTCATACACAAATCAATATTTCATTAACATTATAAATTAAGAGGTTTACAAACTTCAATGGGCATTCTGAGCCACAATACAATATTTTGCAAAATCCTAAAATACTTGAACTATAATTGCTCAACATGCGACTACAGCCTTGTTTGACATAAATTATTCCAAAACAAAACAAAGCATGCTAATTCGAAGTAATGCCTTGACTCTCTTTCACTCTGTCTCTTGCTCATCACCTAGAGATAGGACGGAAATGGGGCTGAGCTTAACAAGCTCGTGGGTAACAAATTTATAACGAGCAACAAGCAAAACCGTTCAAAAAGTTCATAGTCATAGAAAATTCTTATTGAGGGTCAAAAACATGTGTTTCTCAAAATTCTTGTCAAGTAATCAAAATCACAAACACAATTTATACATTTTTCAACTTATTCGCAAATCATAAAACACATAGGCACATCATAATGGTTTGGGTAGTCTGTAATAGAATGTACTAACACAATTCCATAAAATGTTCCTGTGTAGCGGTGAACAGAACGTACTATCGTAATCCCACATAATAGTTTTACGTAGCCGTGAACTTAGGGGAGTCCATGAAGGAGCTCCATGCCACTAGCGTGCAGGCAAGAGAAGCCTTTAGACAAGTGCATTTAACTGACAGAACAGACCACCACCAACTCACATAACATGTAATTCATGACTCGAAAACCAATTGCCCAAAATGGCACATTTTAAAGACTTGTCTTTCATGAGCATGACATATTTCATATGCATTTCTATCATCATTTCACAATTCATCGTCAAAATTCATACACCAAAACATGTAGCAATTTCACAAATCATTCAAAAGCAATAAAAGCAACATTTATGAAGTAATTGAAATCATTTTACTTTCTTGCTTTGGATAAAAACATCAATGACTCATTACTCAATTATAAACATGGAACCCACCTTGAATTCCTTACTTGAAAATCTTGCTAAAAAAGCCTCTACTCTTGCTCCTTTTGCCTCTCTTGATTTTTCTCAACATTGACAAAAATTTCCAAATCAATAGGCATTCCAATTAAGAAACCCATAAGACATATTCACTAAAATTGATCTTAGAATTCTTAAACCCATACATTTCTTAAGCTATATAAACCAAAACCCTTTCAAAAATCCAAAAGATTAAGATCAAACTTACCTTGAATCTTCACCAAATGAAGAGTTTGTTGGCTCTAATGGAAGCTCTCATCCTTCTCTTCCTTTTTCCTTCTTGAATAAACTTCAAAATCTCTCTTGAAAACCAAGAAATGGAGAAATCATAGCTTTTCCTTCTTCCTTTCTCTCAAAACTGAACCCTCACCTTGCTTTCTCTCTAAATTTTCATTTCTTCTCTCCTTTCTCTCTTCAACCCACATTTTCCTCTTCTTAAAAAGCAAGACCATAACTTTTTATTTCAATTTTGTCATTAATAAGTGTGCAAAGACCCTTCTACCCTTCCTTATATGCCTTGTAACTTAAATGCTTAAGTGACTTGCCAATTTTGCCCTTCATGCAATCTTATCACCTTAACAATTTAATTCAATTAACCTATGTTATATAATCTTACTCACATTAACATGCTAATTAACTCCACAAAATAAAAATAATTAATCTATCAATGCCTTAAAATTTATTTAAATCATGCTTAACTTCAATGAGCAAAATTCAGGGGCCAACATTTCTCCCTCTCTTAAAAGAAATTTCGTCCTCAAAATTCTTATTTGACTAATCAAGAGGCAGTGGTATGTCTCCTTATATTCAAGAATCTAATCACATAGTTTGATACTTAACATCAAACATATTGCATACACACTTAGTAGCATATTCTACATTTTATGCTCATGTCTCTGTCAAGAATAGGACTCCAATATTCACTTTTGGATCATTACATATTCATTTCTGATTTGTTCTTTCATTGATCATTCTTAATAAACTATCTAATTTGCTTAATTTGATTCAATGAAATTCTTCTTCTAAAGAAGATTTCTTGCTACTTTCATCTATACCGCTCATGCAATCTTTATTAATCAACTGTTATCATCATCGCATTATCAAACAATCTTAATACCTCAATAAGACCAATTCCTATCGCTCTTACAAGGTCATAATATTCTAATTACCAAACCTCTCAAGTGTGTATCATCAAAGTCATCCCATTTTGTCCACATATTTATCTCCGACAATTCACAAATTTATATCTTACACAACTAATACTTTGATCTCAATTGATCATAGATAACATCTCTCTCTTTATCAAACATACTAACACCAATTTTCACTCCATCTTTCCATAATTTACCTCTTCTGATGCTATATCATTTGATAACGAGTCAACCACCATATTAAGTGCATCAACTCTTGTCGCCTTAATGGAACAACCACTTCAGTTCCAAATTCATCTTCTCAATATCATAACAATTTCTGTTTTCATTACATTTTGCTTGTACACTTTAATCTCATTATGTCCACTTATATCCTTATCTTCCTCAAACAATCCATGATCATACATTTACATCTATATCACATTCGAGGATGTATCACCACAATGTCATACAATGCATCCCCCACTACAAATACATTGAATCAATATCTGGCATATTTACCCATATACCATTTCTAATTTTCGTTTATCTAATGAAAGAGTATCATTTTGCTCACTAATTCGATTAGCTCAAACTCTTAACAATTTCTCTTGCATGTGACTCAAACTAGGGATTAGTCGCTGCTGCATGCTAAGACATGTTCACAATGCATGTACCTTGAGATATAATTCGAAAAACACCCATGTAAGATAGTAATTCTGGGCTTTGATACCACAACTGTTAGATCCGACTTGTTTTCAGAACCCAACTCTTGTTCTGATACCATATCTGTTGGACCCCACTTATTTCCAGAGTCCAACGTTTACTTTGATACCAAATATGTTGGATCTCGTTTTCAAAACCCAACTCTTGCTAAATTATAAAACGTGATCTTCTTCATTACTCCTCATTTCTAGATTTCCAACACTCTTCGGAATCATGAATCATGTACTTCTTACCCTATAGGGTTAATTCATTTGACCCTCATAAAGCATGAACGAGTTTCCTCTAAGTCTCTAGTTTGTTTGGAAGCAAGAACCATCTTAAACGGAGCTCTATTGATCAAGATATGCTTAAGAAACCAAAGAATGTTTATAGCCCAGTCATTGTCTCCCAACTGACCCCTCACTTTCTTCCCATCAATCTTTTTCAAATAAACTCCAAATGATACCAATTTTTATGGAGAGATAGAAACATGTGTCAGGAATCTATTTGATTAAGAATCACTTCATTTGGAGGTTGGATGAGGAAGTTATGCCCGAAGGAGTCAAACATGTTTATACCCTCAATCATATTGTACCTAACTTGGAGCAATTTCCATAACTTTCAATAGAGATGTTGTATTGAGTTCTTTCTTAGACTGTTTGAAAGAAGACTTCTAGATCTACAACTTTTATGAAGGTCACAAAGTGAGATTCTGCCTCTAAAAGGGTCAAAATCATGATTTACTATAACTGTCCCGTGAATTAACGGACATTCACGTCCATCTAACGGACATTGTCGGGCCTGAGGGCTCTTTTTCACCTGAGAAGGTTATGTCTGTTAAATGAACATGGGCAATATTGAGTGTCATTTTTGACTTGAGAAGGTCTATTTAATGGACCTAAAGTCTGTCTAACGGACATAGGGGTTCTCCAAACCCCCCAAAGCCTCTCCAATGCTTCCTATATCCAATCTAACATCATGTTTACTCATAATCTTCCCAAATTCAACTTTTCTAGTGCAAAATCATTTCATATCAATTTAATCACCAAAATTATCTCTTAAAACTCTCAATCCTCAACCAATTTGATTCATCAAAACTACACATTCTCATCATTTAGCTTAGTTGTCCTGTGCATACATTTCATGCAGCACCACATCTTGTAACGATCATATCTTTTCACTCCGGCGTCCAAATATTTCAAACTTTATATCGTTGGAAAGCTAGAAAGATCATCCACAACTTCCAGGAAGACAATTTTGACCATTTCTACCTAGATTATTTCAAATTTTCCCTGAAATCAATTCACAAAATTTATCCTTACGAAAAACTTGATATTTGTCCCAAATTCACTTCCTTAACTAATGCAACATCATTCTTATCCATTCATAATTCGTATTTTCTTTTCCATAACATCTCACTTATATTATATATATATATAACAACAATTCATGTTCAAAATTTATCAACTCAAGTGGATAGCTTCTTCAAATATATCTAATTTCAACTCACATCATCCATACATAATTCATATTTCAAATCCATACACAAATCCATATTTCATCAACATCATAAATTAAGAGTTTTACAAACTTCAATGGGCATTTCGAGTCTGATGGTGTGAATATTTGCTAATTATATTAGTGATTTTGTTGATGTTTTGGGTAAATATTCATGTGAAAAGGGTGGAATTTATTTAGTTCTATGTATTTTGGGCAGGAGATGACAATCAAGCCAAATCGGAGATATTTTGGTTGTTGTCGCTTGAAATTTTAAGCTATAGCTGCTTATCCGCAATTTTTGGACTAACTTCAGATTTTGGGCAGTAAGCCGTGCCCATGACTTAAGGTCGTGAGCAGACATCCGATACAAAGTTGGAGACGTGAATGGACTCTTAATTTGAATATTTTTCAGATTTGGAAAGGAAGATCTTTTGGGATTAGTGAGGGAAGTTAGGGATACTAATCTTTAACCTATTTCTCTCCCTCTTAAAGTAAAACTCTCCATATAAAAAGATATCGGCAGAAGGATAAAAGGGGGATCGATTGTTAGGAAATTACAGACTCTTTTATTTCTTATTTTGCGTGCTTTGTATAGCCATGAGCAGCTAAACCTACTTTAGTCTAGCAAGGGTTTATCGAGTTCAAGTTCATATGAGTTGTGAGATCTAAACTTATTTGTTATCCTTGAAATTCTGCAGTATTTATTCATTCTTTGTTTTATTCATATTATTATCTTGATGGTTGTTGCAATAAGAGCTCGTTGTGCAATTGACAGGGTCATAATTAGCCAATCAAGGTTTCTAGATCCGTATTTGTCTAGTTAGTCTTGATAACAGTGGCAGGTAATATAATTTTCAAGTTATATTATGAGGATGAATAATCTGATTTAAACAATCACGCTTGTTGGTCTTGTTGATCAGGGTTGGGTCTTTCTAGTTTTTAAAGCTATTAGCGAATTAAATCCTAGGCGTGTGTCAGGGTTGTTCGTCAATAAGGGGTTAGTTATAAGGTGTGTGTCTGGCTAATCTAAAACTAAGGAAGGATGAGATTATTAGAAACTTTTCAATAATCATAACTAATCTGTTGTGGGATTTGGATTTATTATTTGTTTCAATGATCAACCGTAGAACTTGAATGAGATTACCTTGTTAGATGCTATCGATCTGATTTCTTTTCAATCTAAATTTATTTGCTTGTTATTTATTAATTTTAGTATTTTCACTCATCAATTACAAAACCCCTTTTTTATTTCTTTGTTCTTGATTCTCTGGTTGTCAAAAGGATTGATTAATCTCCAGTCTCTGTGGATACTACTCGCCCTAGCTACAATTTAATTGATTTTTCAGGAGTAGATTTTATTTTTGGTGGATTCGACACCCATTAGACAACAATAACACAGTGCATTTATTATTCTCCAACAAGATTCTAGGAACTCGAATCCCATATCATACTGGTCCAGTCAACTTGTCCCCTCCTTGGTTAGATTGGTGAACTTGGAAGGATGCAAAGTCCAATAGTAAGAGTCTTACTTTTCAGGTCTTGGATTATAATATGGGATTATGAAATCCAACTCCCAAGATAATTCCCTCATTGATCATATTTAATCGACTCCTTTACCTTTGTTCCTTTGGGAATCTCCTCTATGAAATTAGCATAGGTTTGGTCTCCTATTAATGCTCCCACGTTACTCCTAAGTATCATATAGCACTAAGGCTATATTTCCATTGCAAATTTCACATTTGATGTAATGCAAGATAGCATTCCTAGTTTTCAAGAGGTTTGTGAAAAAAGGGAATTGTTATATGGAATCCCAATTTCCCAAAAACTTTTCCATTCCAGATAGAATTCATGAACCACTGAACCTATAACGACTCCTTATTTATTAGAATTCTCCATATTCTCTTTGTTGTGGCTACTTTGTTGCTAATGCTGATGAGAATTATCCCTAACCCCCCTTTCTCTTTATCTTTGCAAAATTGTTTCCATTGTATACCTTGCTTTATATCTTCTGTTTATCGTTCCAACCCAAAGAGATTGCCTTATCAATTTCTATATTGCTCTAATTAGACCTTTAGCAAAGCAAAAATGGAAACTCCAATATTGTTGATAATTGTCTTAATTAAAGTAATAATGCCAATAATAGATAGATGTAGATTGTTTCAAGAATTCAATTTCTTGTACGCCTTTTCAATAAAGGGAGCACATTCTTTGAATAACAATCTTCTTGTGGCATGTTTGGTTCAACGGAATAAGTAGTCTATTCCTGACATAT
The DNA here is from genome assembly GCA_026546855.1 of Erythroxylum incrassatum. Taxonomy (NCBI): domain Eukaryota; kingdom Viridiplantae; phylum Streptophyta; class Magnoliopsida; order Malpighiales; family Erythroxylaceae; genus Erythroxylum; species Erythroxylum incrassatum. The sequence goes on along the minus strand of JANVCL010000005.1, from coordinate 30,812,869 downwards.
TCTTAAAAATTAGTTTTACCCTTGTTTGGTTAGGGGGAAAAACTATTCTTAAGATTAGATATTCCTTAACTTTCGGGGAAAAAAAAGTAAAGACCATCCACACCTATCTTTATATATTCCTAGAAAAAGCTATTTGTTCAGCATATTTTTATCCTTCATTCCCGCGTTTCTTTTTGATTTTCACCTCCCTCTAGAAACTCCTTCATTTTATCCTTCACTCCCACATTCACCACTTCTTCATTTTCACTCTCTCAACCTCGCGATTCTCTTCTCCAGAACCTTCACTCTCTATTCAAGTCAACCTAACCTTCTATCATTTGTCCACTCTTCTAGGTAAGTTATTCCTATTGTTTTGATTGAGTGGTAGTTTTTTATTGATGGGTTTCGATTGGGTAAGGGGTTTTGTTAATAGAGTTATGTTTGTATTTTGTTTCAATTGGATGAGGGATTAGGTTTTGTTGATCTTTGTGACTTTGATCTTTTCAAGTAAAGAGAAAAAAAAGGGAAAGAAAAACTCACCTAATTTTACTAGAAAGGGATTTGTCGTTTTCACTTAAACGATTTCTTTTATTTTTGCAAATTTGACTTTCATGACAAGCACAATGTTAAGCACAATAGTCGATAGTTTCAAAATACAAGTCTAACTGTGTACTGGAATTCATTGACGACATTACTACTGGATTTTGATTTGCTAAATCAACAAAATCTTTTCCTTGTCATCGAAAAGAGAAAGATGGAAGGTTATACATATGGTTGTGAATCATAAATTTACTTAGCTGATTGGCTAAAAATAATAATAGTTAATAATAATAAGAAGAAGAAACAAAATTAAATAATAATAAGGAATTTAATAATAAAATAATTAATAATAAGAATAAGAAAATTAATAATAATAATAATAATTAATAATAAGAAGAAAAAAATTAATAGTAATAAATAATTTAATAATAAGAAGAAGAAGAAAATTAATAATAATAAGGAATTTAATTATTAATAACAATAAATTATGAATAAGACTAAGAATAAATTAAAATTAATAATAATAATAATAAGAATAAGAATAATAAGAAAATTAGTAGTAGTAGTAGTAGTAGTAGTAGTAGTAGTAGTAGTAGTAGTAGTAGTAGTAATAACAATGATGATGATGATGTAGTTAGTGATGACTATAAAGAATATTTTAGTCTTTTTGTTAGTTATTCTTTTGTTATTTCAAGCTTATGTTTTCATACCAAACATTGGCATAGAAATTCTTTAGCAGTAAACCAAGCAAAGTAATACTCATTTTATTATATTCCTCATCTATTCTATTCCTAAGAATTACCATTCTATTCCTTATCCATTTGAGTAGTTGAGCCAAACAGGTTGTTAGGGTTATAGGTAATCCCAAGTATTTGAAGGGCAGTTATTTCACTTGCAAACTTTTAATTGTAGTTAACTAGAAGGATAAATGTTTCGCACTTTTAGAGATCAGGATGTAGCTCTTCTGTTTATGGATGCTTAGCTCTAAAAAATCCATGAAAGTATTTTGTATGTTCAATAGAAGGAAGACTACCATGTCATCTACCTTAGCAAACATTAATAGATCATCTATAAATAAGAAATTTGATATTTTCAACCTTTTGCATCTACTATAGAAGTGGAAAGTAGGGTCCTGATCAATTATGTAGTTTAACATCTTTCACAATACTTCCATGGCCATAACAAATATGTAAAGGGAAAATGGGTATGTTTTTTCTAATACCTTTCTTACCTTGGATTACATTTGTAGTCTCTTTGTTTATTAGTATGGAGTAAGATGGGGAATTAATGCATATGTTTACCTAACCTCTAAACTTTTTTAAGGAAATTAAAAACCTCTAGAATCTCCTTTAAAAAAAGACTAGCTCAGGGTATCATATCCCTTGTGCAGGTCTATTTTGAAATCATATTTTCTTGGTATTTCCTTCCTATAATGGCCCTTAAACAACTCCTCAGACAGTTGGATTGTATCTCTTATGTGTCCTCCTTCTAAAAATGCCACCTGAGTTGGGTTAATTATGGAAGATAGGGCTTTTCTCATCCTTTTGGCAAGAATCTTTGCTACAACTTTATATAGGAAATTATAGTAGGATATATGTTTGTATTCTCTTGAGGAAGTAGGGTTTAAAAATTTAAGGACCAAAGCTACATATGTCTTATTGATAACTTTGAGAAGTTTCCTGTTTCAAAGATTTCCTACATTACTTCTATAACCAGATCTTTAACTTCTAGCCATGCTTGCTAAAAGAATTCATATTCAAACCATCAGGCCCTAAAGTCCCTTTAGGGTTCAATCCAAACACTACCTATCTATTTCCATTGACACCAAAGAAGAACTAAGAAAGTGAAGCATTTTCATCTGCAAAGTTGTGAGAGATAAAAGGATTTTAACAATAAAGGAGTTGAGATACCACTAACTTTAGTACCAAGTGTTTCCTTCAAATAGTCAAAGGTTAGTTCCTTTAATCCTTATTATGATGACACTAATTTGCCATCTTGGTCTAGTAAAAAGTTTACCTTATTATTTCTATTCCTTTTGAACAATATAACATTGTGATAAAACTTGTTGTTCTTATCACCCTCTATTAGCCAAGTAACTTTAGACCTTTGTTCATGGATAACGTTAAGCATTAACATATCTTTGTTGTATTTATCAATTTCAAATTTCTCTTAATCCATCCATCATTTATCCCCTGAGGTTTCATAGACCTGCTTCCAAATATTTTGGAAAAAACCTTTAGACTGCTTGATCCTAAATTGGAAGTATATATAGACCTCTTTCTTCAGTTTTTAAGCTTGTTTTTACGCAGTCCTATTTTTTGACTTAAATAAATGTGTCATGTCCTTAGCAATGTTATGAATATCGTACCGGGGTCGGTACCGGATTGAGTCTGGAACGAAATTGTACCCGGTACCAGATATCATTTCGAAATTTTTTTTAAATTTATAAAATAGTCCCTAAAATTTTTAAAAATTACAAAATAGTCCATATTGGTATATTATACAGTTGTACCATATACTTTACTAGTTTACTGTTTACATCAATCATGCTTTCAAAAATCTTAATAATAAATAATAATGACAATTAATAAAAAATAACAATAATTTTTAAATATTTTACATATAAATAATAACCACAATTAATATAAATAAAGACAATTATCATCATA
>JANVCL010000005.1:30791323-30809581 GCA_026546855.1 Erythroxylum incrassatum | reverse complement strand
CTTTCCCTTCCGTCTGCTTTTGCTTCCGTCTGCTTTTGCTTCCATCTGATATCTTCCGTTTGATATCTGTATTCGTCTGATCTTAGCTATTCTCCGTCTGCTTTTCATCGTCTGATTTCTTCCGTCTGATTTTTACTTAACTATTCTTCGTCTGCTTTTCATCTTGTTTTATCATCAAAATTATTAAACTCGTAAAGTCATTTGACTTAACACATAATACAGAAGAAACCGCGAGTGGAATGAAGAAACTTAGTAGGGAAGTACCGAGGTCTATATATCAAATATCCAAAACTTAGTAGAAGTTGTGACCTTGCGCTAAAACTGGTGGTTCATGAAAATTGCACCAGCTAAGGTTTTCATGCAGTTCATTAAAATAGACTTCTATTGACTCAATTGGACATTGGGAAAATAATTCCCTCTACTTAAGTAAATCCAGTGACAATAAAGTTCAATGGAATAATTACTTGTGTATAATTCTTGTATTACGATAAAATGCATAGTTTATTATACATGTAACTATTTCAGCTTAAATATTTATTTTGAGATTATAATATTATTTAACTTTTTAACATTTTTAATATTTATTTTTATATTAATTTTATTTCCTACAAGAAAATGAGACATTTCTTTAAATTATTTCCTACAAGATGGTTATCTAAAATTTCCTACAAAATGGTTATCTAAGAATTAAAGTAACCGTAAATATAATATATTGTACTTTGCATATTATTTAGTATACTTTAAATATTATTTAGCATAAATAATTTTATTATAAAATAAAATATAGTTAAAATTAATAAAAGTTCTTTTTATTTTTATGTTGCCAAACAATCTACTGGATGAAGCTCTTTTAAAAAAGTTGTTTTTTAATTGACAGCCAAACAGTCAACTGACTTTTTAAAAAAGCTCTTCTCAGAAAAGCTCTACTGACAAAAGCTCTATTGATAAAAGCTCTACTAATAAAAGCTCAATCAAACAGGCTCCAAGTATACTTCATAAAATACACATGTGAAGTTGAGCATTCTTTTCATTTTTGGAATCACGGAGCAACGAAGTAATCAAAATCACTATTTAGATTCAGAAACACAATTTCCATGCACATTTAATCCATGTTATCATACCAGTCTTATTCAATAATCGTCGTGGAACACCGTGATTATGGGACTTCTATATGATAACGAAAGATTCATTTTCAGATATAGAAAGAAAATCATTATTTAGATGTCGAAGCAGAATTTTCATACACATTTAATCCATGTTATCGTGCCAACCTTATAACGGTCCCCCTAGAGCACCATGATTGTGAGAAATTTGCTAGAGCTATCTGATGACAATGAAAGAGATCATTGGAAAGGCAACTTTTAGGATTTAAAGTCATTTATAAATGAACAGTTAGATATGCTTCTTGAACTTTTAGGAAAATTATATTTTGATAGTTAAGTTTTTAATTTCATCAAATAAATTTTAAAATACCCTTTGATCATTTAATTTAATACGATGTGTATTATACACCGTTCAACTTTAAAAATATGTGTAATTATAATTTAAGTTGATAGAGTTAATGTTATCATAAATTTTTTTCATACTTAATATTTTAACTATGTCATAAGTATTTGTGATAATTAGTATTATATTTATCGTTATATGTGCGTATGAGACACTTAGATGATTTGAAATAAATTGGACTTAATTCCAACTTTTTCGATTTTATACTTTGAAGGCTAAATTTTGAAATCGCGTATCTTTCTCGTCCAAGGCCTTTAAAGAAGGCTATCATGAAGAATAAAGTAGATGTCTCACCTTTTTTAAGTGGGCTTACACGTCCAAGTCCAAGTTGGTTTGGACTGTTAGTGAAAGCTTTAAAAGTCAAACTTGATATTTGTAATCTTAAATGAAATCCGAATTAAAATTCTAATACTCGAAGATAAGTTACAATTGAAATTTTAAGTTGTAAAGGATATAGTCGTTAAGGTTTGACCTTTACTCTCTTGCTACTATCTTCATTGAGTGAAGCATTTATTGTTTATTTATTAAATATATCAAAATTTTAATATTATTAACAAAGACTAAATTGTTGATTAATGTTAGCAAGTTAGTTATTTAGGATTTTAATTTGAGTTTAAGTTAGTTTTGTAAGTTATAAATTTAATTTCTCATTCTTTTTAAAGGCAATGGACGGCAAGTTGAAAATAGTTGATAAAATTGCTAGATACTTTCAGCTGACAAACTAGTGTTTACTATGTTGAGAGGCTAAGAAAAGTGATGAATATCTATTATTTAAATACAGCTATGTCAGGAGAATATGGATAGAACTCCTTAAGAAGTGTTTGATAAATATGAGGCTATAAAGTCTGGACAACATCAAATCCCTGGTATTTAAGTATTATTTGAACAATATTACTTACAAATGTCCTGGGTGGTTTTATCTTCAATAATCACAACAATACGGGATGAAATAAACTACTAAATCTTCCAAGATAAATGTCTACCTAGGGATTAATTTTGCAATCAACTTGTGCAACATATTAGACTCAAATCGGCATATAAAAACGCATATTTCAGCATAAGCAATATTTGTATTCATTTTGGAATGTCTTGTTTCCTATATTCTTTTAAAACCATGGGTGACACCCTGAAGGGATGGATACCCTATTTTATTAATAAGAAAAGCGAAAAGTACAGAGCAAAGAGCATGAACCTGACTTACCCGAGACAAATGAAGTTGGCAGTAACAAATAATCTAGCACTAGATGCTAACGATCAAACATGTGAAAATATCAAGAAATTACAAACACCAATATCACTATTATCTATTACAGTTAAATAGTTCTTACTCTTAATGAAGGCAAGCCTGACCTATCTAAAGTCAATATACCCCTTAAGGTACGAGTCATCAGTGATTGAGTACTGTAAGTGATCAAACCCTCTAACAAACATCCCTAATTTGTCAAGAAACTTGCAGCTTGATTTGCGTCTCTATAACAATGAAGAAAACCATCCACAAAACAGAACCTTAGCACCTCACTTAACCAATCCGCCAACTTCCATGAAATTTGGACTCTACCAATCATATGTCCACCAAAACTTTGGAGTCTAACTCGACTATTACTCAAAAATTGGGTTATAAATCAGCAAAAAGTTTCAATCCTTACAAAAGAGATTGTGTTTTTGATTTTAGGTTTGTAACATGTTACATAGGGAACATGAATACCAATACACACCTTCCTAACTAGTGACGAACAATCCCACACCTCCACCTGACCCTAGGCTCCCTCTTAACAAACCATTAGTATTCAACTTCAGAAATCCCAGGGAGGGCTTACACCAATGCATTAGGAAAACATTACGGGCTCGAACATACCTATCAACAGTCTCTACCACATCTTGCCACTATTTAGCTAGAATGGTTGCAAAAAGAGAATCCTGTAAAACATAAGAGATAGAATCAATAATATCTGAGATCACCAAAGATATAGGAGCAGGCGATCCATCAAATTTTACCAAGCAATGCATCTTCCAAATACTCCAACTAATAAAGGATGGCAACATATGAAAGACCATTCTCATAGCCAGATTGCCCCCAGCTGACCACCACTGTATTAATATATCTCTATGCCTAAAGCATGGATCTGCTAAACTAAAGGCCATACCTAAAAATCTCCAATGGTGTCTAGCCCACTCACCAAGAAGGAAAATGTGGTCTAGAGTTTCTTTGCAACCATTTTGACAGTAGTTCGATCTCGAAAGTTCAAGAATGCCTAGCCTTCACAAGGGAATATCCAGAGGAAGCATGTTTTTCCATAAGCGTAGCATGAAAAAAAATACTTCATAGGAATCCCTTTATGCCAAATATTATAGCCTATTATAGTACATATGCTCGCATCTCTAACATGGTTATAGACATAAATCATCGAGAAGTCCCCAATGGTGGTATCCTTCCATATGAGTTTATTACTAGAGTGAACACTACAATCCCAAATTTGCTCAAGAATATCTAACATTGTTTTCCAAGTCAGAAAGTCCATCATTCTAGGTTGAATCACCTCTGGATCGCCTTTAGTTCCACACTTAGCTGCTAAGAAAGATGCCCATAAAGAATTACCCACTAGATATCTCCTCCGCAACTTAACCGAGAAGGTCAAATATATGTTATACAAACGCCGCAAACCAATACCATCTTCCTACACTAGGCGACACAATGATTTCCATGCAAACCAATACCATCTTCCTTGTAACTGATGTCTTGTACTATCTATCATCACTAAAAACTGGTGATTGAACTTTAACGTCATTATCCTCATATTTACTACACTAATCATATGAAGTCCCTTCATGTATTTGTGAAGTTTTGGAATAAGTTGGTTCTCACTGCAATCTTTCCCACTATTTCTAGCCCCATCTATAATTTTGTCACATTTAAACCCACTACATACCTTCTTGCCACATTTCTTCTCGTTGTCTCTAATAGTAATAATTTATTGATCATCAGTTATATATAATTTTGTCATCACCTAAATCATTTTCAAATTCATGCATCTCCATAACAAAAAAATCTTCGTCATCTTGTTCTACCTAAACTTGGAATAACATGCCTTTTTTATACTTACATTTTGTTGTCTATTAGTTTCATAGGAATTACCCACGTCCGAATTAGATTCTTCACCATTAGTTGCAAGATTCTCTTAACCATGCTCGTAATAGACTTTAACATCATGGTAGTCCCATTCTTGCATATAGTTAATCATTGATAACATGTCTTTATCATGGTATAAGCTTAACTCTTTTGAACATATCATTAATTCTTCAACAAATTTGTAAAACATTGATACTACTCTATGTCATTTATATAGGTATGGCAACCGGGCTCGAGCCCTGCCTAGCCCGACCCGACCTAGTCCGAAGTCAATAGGCTAGGTCAAGGTTGACAGGATCTCAGGTAGAACCTCAGGCCATATGGACTCGAGCTCGAGCTGTCTAAGCCCGATCTTTATAAGCAAAACAACGTCGTTTTCTATTTTTAATTTTTTTAAAAAATTGAGCTAAGCTAAGTGGGGCCTAGCTAGTGCTCAAACCCATTGTCTTGAGCCCAATCAAGCCTCAGGCCGGGCCCATTGTCATCCTTACATTTATCTCCTAACACTCCTTTTAATACTAACATGCTAAGTTCATCAACATTTATATCCTTCTTCCTTTTGATCTTGTCTATAATATATATGTTATTGTTATTTCTTTACAATACCCTATTGTAGAGTAAAATGAAGAAGACGACTCCACCATGTGAAATTGCATGAACCTCACTAGTTACATTAAGCGTATATGCTAGCTCGTAAACAAGAAGCTATAGTGTTGTCTAACAGGAATACCCTACTAAGTTGAGGGAATACAATAAAAAAATATGGGCAGCGGAGGAAATTATAACACAGTTATAAGACTATAACACACAACAAATATAAACGAAAGCTCAAGCTCTAATGGAATACTACCTACACCAACACGTATGTCATCCTCATCATTAGTAAAACCTACTAAACACATCAGTAGCAAAGAGTTCGACGATAAGCGAGCATGACGACTTTGTTGCTGGTGTGATGAAAAATATAGTCCATATCATAAATATAAAAAGAAACAGATGCAATTTTATATGGTTGCAGGAGATGACAACTTGCAGTGCCGGCCTTAGGCAGGGGCAGGCAGGACACCTGCCCAGGGCCTATCATAGAAAAGGGGCCCCATGGCCTTGATGGTCACTATCCCTGCTCCAAAGCTAGTTACTATTACCAATTCTTAACCGTTTACTTGAAAATGATTTGCTTTTCTTTCCATCTTTCGTTGACAATCTGGGGCGGGGCCTTTTCTAGCTGTTCAAGGGCCCCTCGCGTAGCTCTTCTGCTTCCATTATAATGTACTGTTACAGTGTTATGTTTCGGTAGTTGTTTTCACTACCAGTAGATGCTTAGAACCTTTGTTACTATCTTGTAATAAATGTGCTTCATTATCTTCCTCTATCATAGATATAATATTATTTATGTATCTTTGTGATATATTGTGAAGTTATTAGAGTTTGGTTGTACTTGCATACTTTTTTCAGTTCTATACAAATGCTTTTGTTCTTTTTCTAGTCCAACTGTGTTATGATTGGTTTATATTATATTGCCTAAAAAGCATTGGTCTGGAAGTGAAAAAAGGAAAAAAGAAAACAAACATGTAAACTTATAAATTGAGTCATTTATGTTTCATACAAACATGTAAACTTAAGTAGTTTCATACAAATATGTAAACTTAAGTATACTGTTAATTTATTGGGGCCTTTTTATCTATTTCTCCCCGGGCCTATAAAACAATAGGAACGGCCCTGACAACTCCGGTCGAAGTAATAATGCCTTCTGAGAATTCCTTTCTGAACTCCATAAACAAATTCGAGGGTAATTTGGCAGACAAGGAACTGAAGGGAAAGGGGATTGTTACAATGAAAAATGAAGACTACTCTACCAGGGAATTTTGGATGAGTTGAAGAATTAATGGAAACGTCACCATTTGAATTATTACATAAACACTTATACAAGTCATCCCTTACGTATATTTAAGACATTGTAGTAGCAAATAGTCAAGGCATTTAATAGAATGGACATTGTCTTCCTCCTCTATTGTTCTCTCAAATATGTGTATCTCTCTTCCTCTCTCTCTCTCTCTCTCCTTCTGTGTGTCTCTTTTTCTTTCACTCTTTTCTTTTGAAAGTTAACATAATCACATGCAAAAAAATATACAGCATACCACCACCATAATAAAATTCCAATTTTACCGATCCCTTCATTAAAATAATTGTAATTTTAGTTTTCAACAACAATATATTAAAGCCTATGAAATTGTAAAACTCTCATGATGTATGATAACAGTTGCAGTTGGACATATCGTTATCTCCGCAACGTCCAAGCCAAAATGAACAGCAATATCCTTGTAACCACCCAAAAGCATTAACAATTAAATAAAATGGCCAGACAAAAGTCCCCCTATCCAGATATACTAGTCTTACAAGATTGTAAAATAAAGGATACGACACTTAAATCAAACTATTGAATTCGATTCAACTAAAATCAGGGGAAAAAAAATGCTTGCATGGTTTATGATGATTCACCTTCAGTAGAACATGAGCATGAAGTGTACCACAAAGCACTGCAGTTATTAATAATGATTCAACACCATAACTTAACACTATATTTTAGTACACATCAAACTCAATGATTAATTAGGTTCAAAATTAATACCAATTAAATAGAAAACTTATATTTGGCTAGCTGGATGCATCCCCAACTAAGTAGAAAAAGTTGCATTAATAGTTCAACTAACTTATGAACCAGCATTTGAGCCTAAGATTCCCATGAACAATCACTTCTAAGATTGGATGAAAAAATATGTCCAACACAAAACTAGAATAATCATTAGGAACAAAGTTCATCTGGGCGTTTTAATGTTGAGAAGCTACATATTCACAAGAAAAATGGTTGTCTATTATTCTATGTAACTGAATGCATCAACATATTACACCAGTCACCAAATCACCAGATTGAGGATACAGTTATAGCAATAAAGGGAATGTTTCTTAAGCAAACATAAAGTTGATATAACCAAGTTCTTAAATTTCTTTGCGCAAATCAAAATCACCTAGATTCCAAAATACACCAGGTTATGAATCTGGTGAAAATTGATGTCATGAATCTTTTAAATTTCATCAAAGCTTCTAAATATTCTATGATCCACAAATAACCAAAAGGTCGGAACTTTGAAAATTTAAAATATCAACGACATTGCAAAGGTGCAGCAGCATGCAACAGCGAGTGACGAACTTGCTGGGCGTGCTCCTAGGTGTGGCAACGTGTGAGGGACTTGTAGACATTATAATGGCCGATTGAGTCATGGTTGGTCTCGTTAACTTTTTCAAATAATTTTTTAAAATTAGAAAAATAAAATGACATTTTTTAAAAAATTAAACTCGAACTTGGATTGTTAAAGCCTAATTTAATTTATAAACCAGCTTATTAAAAATACCTAAATTTAAACACAAGATCAGTCATCGCATCCCTAGGGACCTGCCATACCGCGGCAACATGTAAAGTAGCTAGTGGGTGTTGTGGCGACAGGGGAGGCAGCAATTGTGTTCAGAAATGCGAGAGAGCTTATCTCACTTTATACCCATAAACCCTAATATTGCCACATTGGAGCTTTTGTGCAATGATGTTTTTCCGGTATTTAGTTTTTTAATTTTTCAAAATTAAATTTACGCGTGATATTAAAAAATATATAACGTATGACACAAAAGTAATTTAATGCACTTGACGAAAAGTCTAACCAAATATTTTTTGTACAATACTAAAAATTTGAATATTTTAACGTTATTTTTTAAAACTCAAGTTAATATTATAAAAATAAGTAAAGTTTATTTTTTATAATTAACCCTTATAAAAATTGTAATACAAATCAATAACCTAAAATTAAAACAATTTTGAAGTTAAACAAAATTAATTAATTATTTATATTATCAATTATACTCAAAAATATTAACAGATAAAATATCTAAAACCTAAAATTAATAAATCAAACCTAATCAGAATTACAAAAAGAAAAAACATTGGAATAAGGTCGAATTGTTTCATAAAAAAATTTATACAAATTTTTAAAGAAAAAATAAAATTGGACAAAAATGAGGTGACGATAAGATCAAACATACACTTCATATAAAGTGGCAAAGAAAATACGAGTAGTAGCAAGAGCTACGTCAATCTTATCCTGACTAAACAGAAGACTGCATCAATTAACGTTCTCCGATCTTTGAGAAATTGAAGTGATTCAGTTAGTACAGTTGTTACAATACGATCTCCAATTCGGACCAAGACCGGGGAAATGGATAACTTAATATATTAGATTGACTATCATGAAAATTTTCAAAGAGCCCCGGCCCTTCTGAGTAACCGGGCTCCATGCAATACACACTGAACCTGCAAGTGCAGCCAATTCAGTGATGAAGTTTAGATTTGAGCTTCCAAGTTGGTGGACCTGATCGAGGTTCTCGTCACTGCACTCCTTTCCGGCTGCACATTACTGCTATCATTCAACAACATAATTAGGAGCCACAGCTAAAATCCTGTTGTCTCTAGACGCTGGTCTTCCACCTTCATCCCCAGCTTCGGATGGCCTGCCGTCATCTATCACTATCAAGTAGCCTTCCCTTCTTACCAAACTCTGCAACAAAAATGATCGAGTTTCATAATTACGTCCAAGAAATCTTCGGTTAATGACGATTCTTTTTTCCCAATAAGAACCATGTTTTACCTCAATAATAGCTTTGATTTTTGAAGCTTCATTCTTGGCTTCTTCTACAGAGCTGTAACTGTTTTTCTGATTCTGTTGTTCTACATACCATCTTATTAGTTCCCCCTGTCTCATTCCTGCTAGCCCTGACCCTGGAAAAGGATTAAAGCATTCATAGAAGACAATAAGCTCGTTGAGAAAGGATAATATGGTGAACTATGAAGAAATTGTAAAGTCTACTTCATCTAATTCAAATGATGAACTTTGAAATATGATTAGCGTCCAACATCTAATTATGCGGTAACTATACAAGACACTGTTGGCAGAATCAAAATGATATTTGATAAAGATGTAACCGTGAACAGTTATAGGAAAGGTTCCAATAGTTTACCGTCGCGCAATACAGTTTCTTCATGTTGTCTTAAGCGCATTACCAGTGCTTGCGTAACCCTCTGAAAGTATTCTTCACTTATTACCAATTTTTTCCTCTGTTCGCTTTGCTCTCCATTTTCTGGACATTACCACAGTTAGAAATAAAAAAAGGTCCAATCACAAGAAAATGGTAACAAGAAAAGCCGTAAAACTCCCACCTGCATTCTCGGTAGCTGGCGTAGTGCCTGCATTACTTGGCTGTGTATCACTTTGGTTGAAATGGTCATTCTCATCACCGTTACCACCACTCTGATTTCCTTCTTGAAACTCGGATAAATCAATTTCACTAGACTCAACACTGTTTTGAAAAACAGATAAGACGAATTACAACAAAGAAAAAAACATGTTGATATCACGTTAAAAGCATGATTACAATATTGAAAATGGAAAACGTAAGAGAGGCCAATGTAGAAGAGAGATAGGAACAGAGAACTTTAAAATGTTTGTCAATCTTCTTGCCTGATTATAGATGTTTTTAGTAATCTCACTGCTAGACGAACATGATGTTGCTGTACCTGAAAAGAAGTCAACAACTTAAGTCTAGAATGAAAGTTTAAATAATTGCATATCAGCTATATTTGCATTTACAAGAAAAGACCTGAAGTTCCAAATAACTACGGGCAATTGCCTCAGACAGTCTGATTAAAGCCTCTAGCTGTCTAACTGTCATGCGATAGGCAACTCTACTTCCTGGAGTTGTATCGCCTCTTCGGAGAGCAACATACGAGTCCACCAACAGTTTCCTTGCTTCTGAATTAAGCTGTTTCGAATTCTAGCTTGTTAAATGATGTAATGAACACTAGAATATGGCATTCCATTTATAAATCGAGTTTTAGAGATTTAACAGATAAAGCAGCAGACCTTTGGTTTCAAAGTTTTTGCATAAGCAATGTAACGCTTTAGTTGTGCTGTTGAGAATGCAGGAGCAAGCGCTTCTTCACGCTTCTGATGAACTCTTACAATATGATGTGCAATGTGATAATCGGTTTGATCATCCGGGTCATCAATCATCACGTATACCAGGTCAAATCTTGAAAGAATTGCAGGAGGAAGTGCAACATTATACTGGAATAACGAAATAAAGTGATTACTCAATGAAGAAAAAGGGAAGCGCTAAGTTTACACCAAATCAGTGACTGCCATTAAAAGAGGTAAATTGTTGATGCCATCTAAAGCACAAAGCTTTGAAACCACTGAGAACATTAACCTCACCTTGAGGGGTTTGGATTTGTCATAGCGCCCTCCAGTAGGATTTGCAGCCGCTAAAATCGACGTTCTAGCATTTAATGTTGCTTGTATCCCGGCTTTGGTGATGCTTATTGTCTGCTGTTCCATAGCCTCATGAATTGCTACCTGTCACGTCCATTTTGGTTCATGTTATGACTCGTAACTTACAAAGTTAAATGCCAAATCATGCTTGCAAATCACAAAAGCTACCTGATCTCTTATGTCCATCTTGTCAAATTCATCAATACAGCAAATGCCATTGTCAGCAAGCATCAGCGCTCCAGCCTGTGAAAAGGGCAAAAAGAGAGGCAGAAACCAGATTATGTTCTGAGTGTGCACCAAGATCAGATGAAATTGGTTGGAAATAAGCCATAAAAGTGTCAAGGAAAGCATGCTTGGACATTTATCATATTCTTTGAAGATTTATCATTCTCATTTCTCTTTTAATTCCTCGATGGAATTTTCTAGTACAAAAAATTTTATCATAGAATGCTATATCTTCTTTCAAAGTAGGTTCTCCATTCTTCAATGTAAAAATCATCAACAAGCCGTACCTGAAATCAACTTCTAATAATATTACCTTCGACAAGTGCATTACATAATAAAGCTGGAGATTATGTATTTGATTATATGGTCTCAACCAAGGGTTCAAGAAATACAACAATAGAAAGAAATAATGCAGTAGCATTAGAATACTCAAGTGCTCAGTAGTGCTCTGGTTTAGTTTCCAAAAGTGTCGTAAATTTAATATTCCTAAAGCAAGAGTTGGACAGTGTAGCTGTTTTAATTTTTTGGTAATATAATTTCTTTAAATTTTCAAAAAAAAAAGAGTTGGAAAAAAAAGCATTTTAAAAAAGATAATTTCAATCATTTATAAGTTTCAGCACAAATTTCTCCCCTAATGTCTGAATCTGCAGAATCAGAGGACATCGCCAAACTTCCAACAGAAAAAGATACGTATGCTCAATTCCCGGGCTATAGCAAAAGAATGGCAAACCTCAATACAAAACTCCCCAGTTTCTGGTTCCTTGGCCACAGTTGCAGTCAACCCAGCAGCAGATGAGGATTTGCCAGATGTATAGACAGATCTGGGAACTATGCCAGAGGTATACCTGTCATCGCACACCAATTCAAATGCATCAGTAATTTCCGTTGCACAAACTAAAGCTAAAATCTGGAACCTTGGAAGAAGGGAGGCATACTTAAGAAACTGAGATTTGGCGCAACTGGGGTCACCAACAATACAGACATTGATGTCTCCTCTAAGGTTAATGCCCTCATGAGTGAACTTGTGGACCCCACCCAAGAGCATGAGCATGATTGCTCGCTTGATATCTTGGTGGCCAAAAACAGTCGGAGCAATGCTATCAACAAGCTTATTAAAGAAATCAGGAGTGTTTCTCATTCTTTGAATTTCATCTAGCTCCTCATCCTGCCAGTTTAGTTAAGTCAGAACAATGATCTATAAAGCCTCAATCAGACAGGAACTGTTATGAAACTAACAGATAGAGGTATCATGAACTGACCGTAAATTGCTGGCTATCATCTTCATCGATATCCTTCTTTCTGTTTCTGATATCTGTATCCCTTCTACCATCACAAACCTAATAAACAAACCTTTGCTGAGCATAAACACAAAGATATATCCTCGAACTCAGGCACTTAGAGAAGAGCAAGAAGTATACTGACCTGCACAGAATTGGCAATAAATGCTAGGCGATAGGAAAGGTCTCTCACTCCCAATGCTCGTAGTCCCCTAACCCCTTCATGTCCAACAACAGAACCCTTACGCTGAGAAGCTTCCCTACGGCACTCTGCTCTCTCACCAGGTGATGCCAATGCCATTATGTCAGGAATTACAACCACAGTACCAGTGAAAATGACCCTGGATGCATACAAATGTAAAATTGCTCACTAGCCAATTTAGGAAAATTACCACTACTCAAAACTATACATGGATGATAAAAAATGTCTTACGTATCACCAGCTCTGGCCTGTTCTACAATGTCATGGCGAAGAATAACATCCAAAGATCTAGGAAGGGAACCTGCAGGAATCTCTCTGGAAGTCTCTTGCAGCCTTGCTCTCTGCCAATCAGCAAATTTGCTGTCTTGCCGAAGCAACGCCCATCTAGTTTTGTTGTTGCACATAGCGTTCAAGCAGATTGTTGGCTGCAAACTCAGATTTAACACAACATATACCGATAAGAAATATGCTAAACAAACACCATAGGGAAATAAGTGAGATGATGAGAAAATACTAATAAAAACAAACCTCAGTGTATTTGAATTGTTGCTCAACATTCTTGATGACGGTTCCGCATTCCAGGCACTTGAAAGTTCCTTGGAGAAGCTCTGGCCTAACCTCGCTTGTGCGTGTCACAACTCCCATGACAGATACTAGTTTACCAATTTCAGCAGTGCTCAGCTCTCTCAATCTATAAGAGAAATGATCAATTACCAACTTTCAGTATCTGGGATCACAAGTTCAGCCAAAAAAGCAATGGGATATGAGCTTATCATTCTCCAATGGGATATGAGCTTATCATTCTCCAATTCCATATTTAATTGAGTGAAAAAGTAACGGAAAAAATGAAAGAAGAGTAAATACCGTTTGGAGAAAGGGAGATTGAAGAAGGCGACATTGATATCCTTATTAGGGTTGTCATCAGCAATGAAAGTTGGTTTCTGCTCCATCACAAACCTCTTACAAGCATTTTTCAAGTACGGCTCTAACCTATTTTGTAAAAATTAACGCACACACGTATACTGTTAAATCAGGATTCAAAAGTCCATAAATTAAGAAATGGAAAAGAAGCGACCTCAAGTACTCTTCGGCGACAGCTTTTTGGAGAAGATCGTTGAAAAGCATAACGTGAGAAAAATCGATAAACATGGTAGTCGATTCGTTGGCTCTCATCACTTCGATCCCACCATCGTAGTACGCTTCTCCAGAATTTTCCAATCTAAAGCTGAACAAATTGAAACAAACAACACACATCCAATAAAAAAAAATAATATGCCTTTTTCTCAGTAGCAAATGAACTGAAAATAAAGAAGAAAGAAACTGAAAAGTGGAAGTACGCACCTCTTGAGAAAGTCTAGAAAAATGTTCTCAACTCGGACCGCCTTCTCGTCGACGAAGAATCCCCCAAAAGATTCCATTTTCTGATACAGTGTTTTCTGGTTCTGTCCTTGTGTTTCGCCTGTGTTCCGAACTAAGTTTTCGCGCTTCTGAGGGTTCCTTTGTCTCTGAAGGTTTGGCGGGAAAATGTCACGGTGCCCAACTGTTCCCGCCAAAAGCATTTACTGATATAAATCAAAAAGCATCGAATTGAAATAGTATTTACCGTTGTGGGCCCTTTTCTTGTGAGTAACAGGCATCTGGGCATTTCAAAAGCCCAGTCCCTAGGTAAAAGTTGTTTGTTTAAAGGTATATTTATTTCTAGTTATTATTTTATTATTATTTCAAATTTAGTTAAAACAAATATTTTGTAATTTTTTAGCTTCTGCTATTAGTTTTGATTTTTTTCAGTTTTTAAAATTTATGAAAACAAAAAAAAATAGTTTTTGACTTTTGCTTACCGTTTTCATTTTTTCAAAATATGATATTAATAATTTGATTTTATTTAATAATTTATTTAATTTTTTAAGTAAATTAAATTAATTATTATTATAATTAAATTTAAAATATTATCAAAATATGTAAATTTTAAATAAATTTGATTTAGTAATTAAAATATATTTAAAATAAATAAAAATTTATAAATAAATTTTAACTTTAAAATTATTTATTTTAATAAATAAAATAATTTTTATTGATATTTTATTAATATATATTATATAAGAGATTAAATAAATTAACTAAAAATATTTATCTTTAAAATTTATCTAATATGTAATTATTACTAGTAATAAAAATATATGAATAGTAACAATTAAATAAAAACGAAAAATAAAACCCACAACAAAAAATAATAATAAAACCAAGCGGTTCTTTAAATATTTCCATTGTTTATAAGGAAAATGTAATTTTCCATATATGAAACCATATAAATTTGGGATTCATTTGCAAACAATAATTTTTTATTCTTTTTATGTACAATAAAGTCTCGTGTTGGACGCATTTATAATGATTATAAAATCCTAAGATTCTTGTTGATTAAATTTTATTTATTCTTTTCATTTCATGACCTATCAAACAAACTTTACTTTTTTTATTTCCTGGATTGGACACAAAAGTTAGGTTATATTTGTATCACTTTGATCTTTTATTTTGATTTAAAATTTAATATAGAAACTAATTGCTAATAATAATTATGAATGATATTATTTTTAGTTATTTAATTTAAAATATAAAATTATGTTCAATTATTATATAACATTAACAAATAAATAAATATTGCCTTTAATAATAAAAACTAAAATTTACAATAAAATAGAGTGAAAATTAGCAACCTCTTCCTAATTGGTTATGTTTCGATTCGATTATTGAAATACATATAATGTTCAAATATGTCCCTTGACTTCTACATAATTGATAAAAGGAAATATTGTTTCTAAATAACATCGTTTCAAAAAAAATACAAAAATAACATAATTAAGAAATCAATACTTGATGAGAACCATATATATACCTTTAATCATAAAAGCTTCATGAATGGACAACTACTTGTTCCTTGTGGCATTTGTTTAATGCCTCCTAACTTCTTCTTCTTTTTGATACCATAAGGGTTGATAGTGAAAAGATTGCTTAGAAAAATAAAAGAAAATAATTTTGGTTCTAATATCTATTCCAAATATTGATGTATCCAAAGCTCATTTGAAAGAGCGTACTCATTAATAGTGATGGATAATAAATAAAGAATCTAACAGAAGCAGAGAAGAAAAGGAATTGAATATAGATATGAGCAATTAAAAGAGAATAAAGTATTCTTTATTTTCTGACAAATTAGGGCAATAGTGTAATACGCCTATAACGAATTAGGGAACCTATTTATAGACTTGAAACATAACATAATTTCTATTATTCTACAACTATAATAGAAGATTCTCAACAAATGTATAATAGATAAATGTTATTAATCTTAATAACTATTAGGAGTAATATCATCTTAATAGACATTAACTATTTCAGCGTAAATAAAATATTAGAGAAGGCTATTTCAGTTGAAATAAAAAATAGAAAAGAACCTAGTTTAGCATCAATATCCCCGGGTAATCTTGATTACGTAATTTACTTATAACAACCATACGCCTTAACATGGGAAAACTTTCATACTTTAATTAAATATTTTCTTAGCAATTAAGTCCCTTAAGAAATGAAAGTGTTGGAGAGTCATGGGTTTATGCATCACATACATGATAAAGTAGCGAAAGTGTTGGAATCAAAATTCTAATCACATGACATCCCCAGAAAATCCAAAATCTTTGTGCTTATATAAACAAATTATAAGAACATGAAATTACAACATATGTACCTTGCAAATACTCCTCCTTTCTTGAATCTTCTCCTTGTTTAGGTTGTAGCAAACACCAAACTCTTTACTTGGCCTTTAGAGAGCACGCAAAGATGAAGAAAAAGCAGTGTGTAAGGGTGGTTAGAGCATCAAACAAGATGAGTTCAAGTAGATGCTCAAATGAGAGTGAGATTAAGACCAAGTTTCATGTAATTAATCTTATGCAACAATTGCTTAGAATTGCATGAACAAATCCCAAAATCACTCCTCTCAAATTCCAAAACTCTTCTAGATCCTTAGCCTCTCTATAGAGTATATTTTTAGTTAAAAAATTTGTGTATACATAAATGAAGAACTCACTTATGTATCATCTCTCATTAAGTCGGTCGCGATCGTGACCTGGCTTGCTTAAATGACAGCCATGTATACTTTGTTTTCCATCCAATCTTTTATGCGTGTGACCCGAATTAGGTTTCCAGTTATTTGGTCACTTGAATTAACTCTTAATCCGAGCAAATCATGAAGGGTTTCATAATGCTAATTTACCGAAATGTAAGTGGTTAACACTTAAACTCTTCGATAGTTAATTATTTGACTTACGAACCTTTCTATAGTCAATTATCATGCAATTCATCCCTTCATCATCCTATACCCCACTTGGTTCAGAATATGGGCTATGTGTCAACTCCCACTAGACTAACTATATTAGATCTAGTCCAAGTCATATTATTTCTTGCCCTGAGGATCTCATTATCCTATGTGTCATTGAAGACTCTCTTTATGACACATAACTGCTTTGACCAGAGACTCCCAAGCAATGACCTCGACAAGAGGTCGTGGGTATCATCTCTTTCTATCAGGAGTGGTGAATCCTTTATTGTTTACCTAATTACCTTCAAATATCAATAAGTATACCCAATCACCACCCTATGAGCGACCTCATCTTGAGGCAACAAGGAATGGTGTAAAAGCACAAGATCAATATTCAAGATATTATTGAGTATGTCAAGTCTAAGGAAATTTGCACAATTGCTATGATGAGATTAATTACTGACATTTGATAGATCATCCATATGATAATCTCATAGCTGGTCATTCGATGTACTTACTATTATTAGTAAGCATCCACATATTAACTCTAAACATCTCATGCTTTATGAGATCCACTATTTGATCAAATCAAGGAGTATAACATATGCTAGTCTATCCGGATGAACAATGTCCTGTCTCATTAATCCTATGACTTGGGATAATTTAGATACTAACATAATTACACATGATAGGAATCTCATCATGATTTACTTCATGTTATGTTTTGTATTATGGACTTCATTAATTCGATTTAAGATACACATCAATTCATAGATAAATGAACATCAAATTAATTAAAATTATCTTTCGCTTTATTAATCAAAATAAAGTTTGTATAAAAGTGCTAAAGGTGATTGTCTTTAGAACGCTACTCTAACAATCTCCCACTTTCACTAAAGTCAATCGCCTTTATATCCAATACCATAGGTGAGTACATTTGAATCAAATCTCATTTGAGGAAGTGGCTTAGTCAAAGGATCAGCGATGTTCTGATTTGTGGGCACTCTCTCTATCTTCACATCACCTCTATCAACGATCTCCCTGAGCAGTTGATATCTCCTGAGTATATGCTTGGACCTCTAATGAGATTTTAGCTCCTTGGCTTGAGCAATATCTGTAACATCCCAGTTCCATCGGGAAGGATAAAATGGTAAATATGGGTAAACAGTAAGAGCTTAGAAATGCAATTGCATGTTCATGCATATAGAGACTTACTTATAATGTGAAAAATGAATTTGTTGCACATG
>JANVCL010000005.1:30778771-30791223 GCA_026546855.1 Erythroxylum incrassatum | reverse complement strand
TTAATCACAATAAAATTGCCTTAGGCACAAAAACCGGGAATGTCATGTATGCATGTACAGTAATTCCATGTGCACAAATGATACTGTGTATCAATCCTATTATGCATGAACAGTACTAATTAATCCCTATCAATCCCATCCTATGACAAATTTCCTATTTTACCCTTCCAGTAGGGGTGGGATGTTACAAGTAGATTCCACTAGCATCATAGCCTTACTGTCCTTCCTAACAGTTTGCTCAACTATTTTGAGTAAATTAATCAATTCAGGCATTGAAGTAGATATTTGGTTCATCGGAAAGTTAAGCACAAACTGTGAATAACTATCGGTCAAACTAATCAGAATTAAGTTTATACTTAATTCACGATCCATTATAAAATCCAAACTGGCTAACCTCTCAATAGATCCATTCATCTTCAACACATACTGCACTGAAGACGATCTCTCAACCATCTTAAAGTGAAAAAGCAATCCCAAGGTCTCGAACCTTTCAAACCGAGCTTGCTCATCAAATAGTTCCCTTATATGGTAAACTATGGTATGAACATCTATAACCTCATGTTGCTTTTGCAGTTCTGGCGACATAGAGGCCAACACAATATAGCTAGTCAGCTCACTATCATCCAGGAGCTTCTTGTAAGCTTTCTAATCCTCATTAGAGGCATCGGTAGTAGGGGATAAGGAAGTGGCTCATTTAGGACATATCCTAGTTTCTCATATTTGATAACAATTCTCAAATTTCGTAGCCAATCTAAGAAATTTGGTCCCGTGAGTTTATTGGAGTCAAGTAGAGAGTGTAAGTTCACACTGGAAAAATACATCGTGGCAATTCAATAACCTAGAAGAATGAGAGAAAGCATTATAATATACATAAATGTATATCGATAAAGACTTTAATCATATACATTATGGGTCCCACTATTTTATGCAAATCCATAGCCCTCATTACGAATATGAGAAAAATTATAATTTTCATAATGGGTCGATATCCAATATTACTAAGAATGACCGTAGGTTTGCCCAATAAGTCACCTTAGGTCAATCGGTAGGTTTCATTCATACCAATTGCATTCCGTTATGCAACTATCAACTTGTGCCATCAACTGTTGATTTAGCACACTCATTGGGTTATCAACTCTTGATGCGTATACATCCCATATATACTACCCAACTTCGCCTCTATCAACGTTGACCTTGGGTTTGTCCAATAAATCAACGCTTTCAGTTAGGACTAACCCATTAATTTAGAAATCTAATTTCCATGGTTTAAACATATTCATGTAAAGCAAGCTTAGGTTTGCCCAATAACCCCAACACTAAAAGTTCTGGTTCTTGCCATATCAATGGAAGGCGCAAGTCTTAATATTTTGGTTGAGGGATTTATTCTTAGGTCTTATATATCACATATATATATTCAGATTATGGATGGCTCAATTAAATTAGGCCTATGTCCATAACCACCCGTAAAATGCATCTAATGCATGTAACACATAAAGGAGGTTTAATTTAGGTTGTGACTTGACTATGCATCTAAAGTTCGTGATTCGATTCAACTCTTGAACCAAATCAAGTACTAGTGTTAGTCTCGGATAATTCAAATTATGATTGTGATTCAATTAGGAACCCTAAAATTCAATTATTTTGATGTCTAAATTAAACACTTTAATTCTAGTATACATGCCTTTTTCTAATCACACTAGAAATGCTATGCTCTACTTAGATTAATTCTAAATTAATTCCTAGGGTTTCCAAAATTCTCGAACATAAATTAGTCATCTAAAACATCCCTAGGTCATCTCAAATTTATCAAGACAATTTCGACATAAGCTAAAAATATCTTAACGGCTAAAATTATCAAGATAAATGAGTTAACTGACCAGATACTAAAGAGATCGATTTGATGTCTAGAAATTTTACAGAGCCTAAATTCAAATATATGCACTTAGCATGCTATTATCATCAAAATAATACATTTCTTATCTCATAAAAAATTTTCAAGATTGTATAACCAAAACACATACACATAAGTCATTATACAAGTCATCCCCATCAGTTTTCAAAAAGCTTACCAGTGTTGACTTTGACTTGATCTATTAATTGAATCAATTTCAATTAATTATGGAAAAATTCCAGAGTCTTATGAACATTCTAAATTTGCTCAATAAAAAACTAATTCCTAGGAATTCTTTATGAACTAAGTGGAATTAGCCAACACATCATATGTCCACTAACACTTGTCATACACCAACAACATGGAGGTAAAATCGAGAATAAATGATTTATCATTTCAAAAAACAGATGCCATGCATCTCGTATATGTGGCAGCATCATATGTGCATGTTCATAAATAAAATTCATATAAATTTTTTTTATAAAATTATTCTGGAATTTACAAAACATGCATTTTGTTTTCTAGATATTCCCAGAAACCAACATATGAATAAACTGGAGATTAATTTGCAATAAAATAGCAAAAGACATTCAATTGAAATTTCCTTTAACATAAACATAATATAACATCTTATAAACATTTTTGTGAAATAAAATCATAAAATCATTTTTTTCCAATTTATACGATTTTTTTGAAATCAACATGCATGTCAGTCACAACCCAGCAAACAGTTTGTACATGTTCAATAGATCATCTTATACATGTATAAGTTGCTTTGATACCATTGTTGGAGAGCTATAGGTCCATGCATCACATAAATGGCAAGGTAGTGGAAGTGTCAAAATTAAAATTCCAACCCCACTACATCCCCAAAAAATCCAAAATCTATGTGCATTTATAAACATATTATAAGAACATGAAATTACAACATATGTACCTTACAAATACTCTTCCTTTCTTGCTTCTTCTCCTTGTTTGGGTTGTAGCAAACACCAAACACCTTCCTTGTCCTCTAGAGAGCACGCAAAGATGAAGAAAAATTAGTGTGTAAGGGTGGTTAAAGCACCAAACAAGATGAGTTCAAGTAGATGCTCAAGTGAGAGTTAGATCAAGACCAAGTTACATACAATTAATCTTATGCAACAATTGCTTAAAATTGCATGAACAAATCTCAAGATCACTCCTCTCAACTTCCAAAACTCTTCTGGACCCTTAGCGTCTCTATTGAGTGTGTTTTTGGCTAAAAACTTTGTGCGTACATAAGTGAAGAACTCACTTATGTACCACCTGTCATTAAGTTGGTCACCTATGTCCATAATCCAGGATCGTGGCTTGCTTAAATGACAGCCATGCATACTTTTTTTTTCATTAGATCTTTTTGTGTGTGACCCTTAGGTTCTCAATTATTTTGGTCACTTGAATTAACTCTTAATTCCAGCAAATCATGAGGGCTTCATGATGCCAATTTATTGGAATATAAGTGGATTAACACTTGAACTCTTCGATAGTTATTTATTCAACTTACAAACTCCATATTCAATTACTATGCAATTCATCCCTTCATCATCTTATACCCCACTTAGTTTAGAGCTTGGGCTATGTGTTAACTCCCAGTAGACTTACTATGTTAAATCTAGTCCAAGTGATGTTAGTTTTTGTCCTGGGGATCTCATTACTTTATGTGTCATTAAAGACTCTCTTTAGGACACATAATTGCTTTGACTAGAGACTCCTGAGTAATGACCCCGACAAGAGGCCGTGGGTATCATCTCCTTCTATCAAGAGTGGTGAATCCTTTATTGGCTACTCAATTACCTTAAAATACCATAGCTGTACCCAATTACCATCATATGAGCGACCTTATCTTAAGGTAACAAGGAATGGTGTCAAAGCACAGGATCGGTATCCAAGATATCCTTGATTACCTTAAGTCTAAAGATTATTTGCACAATTGCTATAATGAGATTAATCACTGACATTTGATAGATCATCCATAAGATAATCTCATAGTGGGTCATTCGATGTACTTACTTCTCTTAGTAAGCATCCACATGTTAACTTTAAACATCTTATGCTTACGGATTATGAGATCCATTAATCGATCAAATCAAGGAGTATAACATGTGCTAGTCTATCCGAATTAACAATGTACTGTCTTATTAATCCTGTGACTTAGGATAAATTAAATACTAAAATAATTACATATGATAGGAATCTCATTATCATAATCTCATCATGATTTCCTTCATGCTATGTTTTATATCATGGACTTCAATAATTCGATTTAATATAGACATCAGTTCATAGATAAATGAACATCAAATTAATGAAAATTGCCTTTTTCTTTATTAATCAAAATAAAGTTTATACAAAAGTGCTAAAGGTAATTGCCTTTAGAGCACTACTTTAACAGAAAGTGTATATCAATATGGTTGATTGTTGACATAACGTGTTGTAACACTGCACAAAATAATTAGACATACAACTATAGCAGTGGTGAATCTAGGTCTATCCTATAGAGAGTGTGTATAAAGTTTTTAAAATGAAAATAATAGGTGTTTAGGTCATAGGGGGTTTTGGTTTAATAACAAAAATAAAGTAAAACTAAACTAATGAAAAGAAATAAAAGAAACATTTAAAAATGACAAATGTGATGAAATTGTTAAGGACCCGGTCATTGGTTCAATCTCAGCCTACACCTAGTTAAACATACTTCATTAATTTGTTACTCTCTTAACTCTTCTGGAAGCTATTAATCATGGGTTAATCATAAACTCTATTAACCCTAGTTTTCCCTTAGATTGTGCTTAATTAAGAGATTAAACCTAACTACCAAATAACATAGGATATGATCTCTATATTTAATTGGGCAATTGAATTATGAATTAGGAAAACCGATTAATCAAGGCAACAACTATATACGCTTAGGTTATTTAACCTAGGTTATGTTATCCCTAGTTATTCGAAATCAATCAAAAACACAACAATTACGGATTGTATCCTTAATGGTTTGATATCATCAGTAGATACAAACAAATTTCAACATAACAATTATATATTATATTGAATATTTTAGCAATGGGTTTGTAATAAAGCGATCCAATGAATGCATTAAAATCAACTTTTCACAATACCCAAACAATAAACATAGGATAACAAAATCAATTCCTAAAGAGAGTAAGAATAACAAAAACAATAAAATAAATGCTTAACCGAGTTCTTCGACATCAGTATCACCTTTGAACTGACGTCGGGAAGCTTAGCTCTCCATCTTCACCATGGGTCTTTGATAGTTTTTGCTCCTCATTTTTCTCCTGAAACCCTTCTAGCCTTTTTTTCCAAATGAAAGCATGCTCTCTTTTCAGTCGTTAAATGATGCTTTTATATTAAAAACGTAACGTTTCAGGTGAACTATCAAAAACTCATGGGGGTGAGCGATTGGCTTATGACTATGAGAAGTATCTCATAGTCATGAGCCACCTAACATGGTCATAAGAGGTGTCTCACACGCATGCAAGGTGTTAAATGGGTGTGAGAGATGTCTTACGCCTATGACACATCCATGCATAGTCGTAAGCCATGTTTTACACTCTTCATGCTTCATGTTCTTCATTTTGTATATTTTCATGTCTTCTTCTTGCTTTAATCCTTCTTCTTCTTATTCCATAAAGACAAGTAAGTGTGAATCTTCTGAACACGGCTCAAATATAGTGCTTTCAACTCACTTTAGCTCCTTCACTTCCGAATTGTACCTAAAATCAAATATGAACTAAAATGAAAAATGAGTGTTTTAAGAATTCTAAAGCATTAATAACTAAGTGTCATGAATTAAATTTATCAATAATTAAGCATATATCACTTGTTCCTTATACAATTAAATTCTTAACTAAATTTAATATTGAAATACCATCAACAAAAATCTTAATGTGGCCTCATCTCGTGCAACAATTGCTTTTTTCTTAGATGACTATGAGTAAATTGTATTACGAAAATAAAATGGTAACAAAAAGTACTTTTATGATCATAAAATATCTCTACCCTTATCATTGTCTAAATATTAAACAAGAACAGAATTGTCTATAGAGAAATATAATAAACCAAGATCAGAAGTACCTTTTAAGTCTCGCAAGTACAAGAGTTCTTATAAGATTGCAATTTAGTATTTGATATTTCTTTAAAAGTTCAGTAATACAACTCTTTTTAGAGATAAAAATTACATCATCCTTTTGAACCACTTCAATACTAAGAAAATATGAAATTAGGTTAATATAAGTTATTTCAAATTCCTACATTATAAACTTCCTGAAAGCTTCAATCATACTAGTATTATTGTTTGCAAATATTAAATCATCATCATATAAACACACCATTAACATATCAGTGAAATTATTTATCTTCATATATAATGCATACTCTAAGGGATATTTGTTGAAGCTGATCTCAAGAAAGAAAGAATCAATGTGCCTATTCCACACTTTTAGAGCTTGTTTTAGGCTATACAAACCCTTCTTCAATTTGTACACTTTATCCTTATTGCGTTGTTTTATGAAACCAAGAGGTTATTTAATGACCATCTCTTCTTCAAGTGGGCTATTTAGGCATGCTAACTTCACATCCATTTGATATATTTTTGTAATAATTTTGTGTAGTTAAAGCAATTACAAATTTGATAATATCTATTCAAGTAACTAAAGCAAATAACTATTAATAGTGGTACTGACATGTGCTTAATTAATTATATAATTATTCCATAACATTTAGTGATTAATAACATGAAATTGCTTAAGATACTAACTTTGACTCATAATCAAAGAAGTTAAAGTTAGTTGAAAGTACTACATTTGGGCTATTTTCTGACTTGTCTTTATGGAACAAAAATGAGGAAGAATTAGAGCAAAGAAGAGAAGACTTGGAGAAGATTAGAGGAAGAACCTTTGACACGATTGTGACAAAAGATGCCACGATCGTGGCCTACGTGATGACAGCTTGGAGATTACTTTCAAACTAAACTTATCGAGGGTTATTTTGGACATTTTGGGTAGGGTAAAACCTAGTTTTTACCATAATTCGAATGAAATATAAAAAAGAAAAGAAGGAAAACCTGAAGGAGCCTCCTTTCCTGGATTTTTGGGCTGAACCGAAGGAGTTTAGGAACTTCAGGAGAGCATAAAGAGGGAGGCAAGCAAGCTCTCCACCATGAGAAACCCATAAAGGGGTAGCTTTCTTGACATTGGTTCGGAGGTGCAATCGACACCGACGACCTGCTTAAGTGTATTTCTCCTTATATTTGTTGTTTTATTTCTCTCTTTAGAAATTGATTGTGTTATCCTATATCTATTATTTGGGTCTTGTGTAAGAATGATTGAATGCTCTATTTGATTATTTTTATGTATGACCCATTGCTAAGATTGAGTGATATGAACCCATTGCTAAGATCGAATGCAATACGTAATCGTTATGTTTTCAATTCATTTGTAGCGACTAATGGTTCATAATTATTAGGGATAACATAACCTAGATTAAATAATTCGAACTTGTGTGATTATTGCTTAGATTGATCTATTTTCTCATTCGCAAGGTGATTATTTGATTAAATCAAGAGAGCATCTCCTAGATTATTTGATAGCTAAGGTTAATTAACGAACTCTTTTTAATCAACTATAAACTAAGGAAAAATCAGGATTAACAGAGCTTATTGTTAATCTACGACCAATAGTTCAAAGAGAGATGTGAAGACAACAATTCAATGAAATATGTTTAACTGGTTGTAGGCTAAGATTGAATCAAAGAATTGGGTCCCAGACGAATTCATCATTTTTAATGTTTCTTTAATTTATTTTCATTAGGATAGTTTTATTTTATTTTCTTGTTTGATAAAACCAAAACCCCCTTAACCTAAATACCTATCAATTTCATTTTAATAACTTTACACACACTCTTTGTGGGATCGACCTAGACTCACCATTACTATAATAGTAGTCTAGTTTATTTTGACTAGTGTTACAATGCGTTGTCACATACCCTAGTCCTTGCTTAAATCTCTTTGTTATTAATCTCATCTTAAATCTCCTTACCTATCCATTTAGTTTCACTTTTGTTTTAAGAACTCACTTCAAATTGATACCATCATGACCTTGTGGGGGATCAACAAGAAACTATGTATTGTTTCTTTCAATCACTTTAATCTCCTTGTACATATCTACGACCTATTTAAGATTTTTGAATGCTTCTTCCAATGCCATGGGTTCAAAATATGTAAAGAAAGTAAGGTATACTAATTCTTTGTCATCATTAATTTCATCATCATGATTTACCTCATAATCTTATAAATGTAGCAGTTATTGATAATGTCATTAAGGCCTTTCAGATTTTGTTAAAAATATAGCAAAAATGACTATTAAGAAGATTTTTATAAGGTTTATCCATTTGCATTAGGCACTATTGCTTTTTTTATGAAGAGAAATGACATGTTTTTAGGATTAGTATCCTTATTTTATTCCCAGCCTTCTTCATCATTTAAAACTACATCTTAGCTAATAATTACTTTCATTATGATAAGATTAAATAATGTATACCCTCCACAGTATAGCCAATAAAGATAGTTTTCTCTACTTGTTCATATAACTTTTCCTTTATCTCTTCTAAAATATAAACATAGGCAATAATACCAAACACCTTTAAATGCTTCACACGTAACATGACACACTCCAAGCTTCTAAAGGGGTAAGATTTGAGACTCTGTTTATTAATATCTATTCAAAATATAAACAAAACATAAGACAACTTTGCCCTAAAAAAATTTGCATTTGTTTGGCCTTTAGCATGTTTCTTGCCATATCCATAATTGTTATGTTCCTCTATTTGGCAATTTTACTGTGTTGCGAAATGTAAGACAAGTGACTATATGATGTATCCACTGTCCTTCTCGAAAATTTTTCAAGTCATTAGAGGTATATATATTCACCTTTACCATTAGTATGCAATTCCTTATAAGTTAATTACTTTATTTTTCAGTATGTATCTTGAACTTCTTAAAGTAATAAAAAAATTTAGACTTTCTTTGCAAAAAAATAGAATCATATTTTACAAATAAAGTCCTCAATAAAAGTCAGGAAGTACCAATTAGTACTATTTGATACAATACTCATTGGGCCACATACATTAAAGTGAACAAGCTCAAGTAATTGAGATACTTGTTGACATTATTCTGTTACAAAAGACCGATGAAGAGAAGGAATTGGAGAGAGGAGGATCCCCAATATTTTGCAGGCATTCAATGATGTTTCCTAATAGTGCATGCTTCACATGATTGTTCAAGATGACGTATATTTGGAAGTCTTTTTACCATATTTTCTTAAGCAAGAATTTTTAAACTATGAAAGTTTAAATGTCCAAGCTGTAAATGCTATCTTTTATAATTTCATTTAGAAATTTATAAACACATCAGAGATACTAACTTGAAGTATACAATTTTTTGTCAAAGAAGCCTTAAGAAAAGGTTACCTTGTTAATAAAAAATGAATAGTTTACCATCATAAGGAATCATCATATACCTTTTTTAGCAATTAATCCACACTCAACAAATTTGTGTCCAATAATTGCTTATAAAAACCTATGAAATGTAGTTGTAGTCTCCATTCTTTAAGTTTATAAGGATTTGTCCTTTTTCTATTACTAAAATGTTGTTGTCATTTACAAATTTAATTTTGGTTTTAAAGAATTCATCACTATCTGCAAACATCTCCTTTTTACTACATATATGGTTAGTACATCTAGTATCGAGGAACTGTGTGTGATAATTTATTGTTCCACTAGCTATAATGACCATTAACAAAGTATGACCGCCATTGTCCTCATCATCATTATCTTGTACCTAATAAGCCAAATAAGCATTTCCTTTATTTACATATTCGTTTGAATAATGATGACATTTATGACAAATATAATATTCATCATTAGATTTATTATACATTCACGACCTCTTGGGTAGTTATGGTGGTTAGATTATGCATTTTCTTGATCATTATCCCGATTACCTTCAATCTTATAATTCTTAATGTAATTTCATGAATTTTATTATTCAAGAAATTGCCTCCTCTTTATCCTCTCCTATGGGAGTTACCATGTTTGTTTTGCTTATCCCTTCATTTTGATCACCTTTTTATAGAGACTTGGAGTTATAAAGCTTGCTCTATTGGCTTTTTAGCCTTTTTCTCATTATATGTGTTGCTTATAGACTTGTAAGATGCCAAATGCATAATCATCATTCATTAAGGATAAATAATAGGTTTCTCCAATTGTCACTATAATATGTTCAAATTTGAAAGTTAATAATTGTAGGATACCCCCTAATATAGTTATTCTTTGTAATTTTCTCTATCTATTTTCAAATGATTTATCAAAACAAGAAGACAACTTATATAATCAACCACTACGTCAGAGGATTCCATTTGTAAAATCTTATATTGGCATCTTAGGGTTTAAAGTCTCACCTTCTTAACTCTATTTGTACATTTGTTTATCATCATCAAGTATCCTAAGTTGACGTGATTGGATCTATAATCTTCTCATTGATTTCATTCACTCTTTGAGGAATGAAACATATGGCCTTCTTGTCCCTTTTCTTATTCTCACAATAGATACCCTTTGATGCATTACTTACACTATCATTCTTGGCAAAATCAATAACACCATTCTCCACAATACCTAACCACTCGTGGTTGAAAAGCACCCTTATTTGAACAATCCACTGATTATAGTATTTTCCATTTAAGATAGGAATTGAAATCTAGGATGACCTATTTATAGTTATAGCTATGACATCTTTGATAGTGATTAATAAGAAACAAAGAATGTAACAAAAGTGGAGAAGAAAAGAAATACAAAACGGCGTTAAAAAATTAAAAAAAACAAACAATTTTTCATTTATAAAAAACTAGAGCAATATTAGAATACACTTATAACAAATTATATTATTTATTTATATACTTGAAACAAACATAATCTCGATTATTCTATAATTATAGTAGAAAAATCCTAACAAATTTTGGAATAAATAAATGTTATTAATCTCTTTAACTACTAAAATTAAAGTTACTATAAGAAACATTAACTATTTCATCATAAACAAAAATATTACATAAGACAATTTCAACAACAAAAAATATTG
This sequence comes from Erythroxylum incrassatum, assembly GCA_026546855.1. Classification (NCBI taxonomy): domain Eukaryota; kingdom Viridiplantae; phylum Streptophyta; class Magnoliopsida; order Malpighiales; family Erythroxylaceae; genus Erythroxylum; species Erythroxylum incrassatum. The sequence goes on along the minus strand of JANVCL010000005.1, from coordinate 30,780,163 downwards.
AATAAGATTATTTTAACTAAAAAGTATTGAAGATGAATATGGATTTACATATATTTAATATGTTCTCTAAAATTTCTCAAACTTTATCTTGTGTTTACATTTTGTTTATTTTAACATGACATTTACATTAATTCCTTTATTTTGAATTCCAAAACTTATGTAAGTAAGAATATCTTGTAGTTTGGATCATACAACAACATTCCTAATGTTTCCAATCTTCTTTCTCATAATATTTTCTGTTCTCATAACTCATTATCATCTTCAAGCTAAGACTATTACAGAATAAAGCGATTCCTTTATTTTTTTTTCAAAAAAAAAGTTGAAAGTTTATGTACAATTTGTTTGATGGCTGACATAATTATAAAAATATACATGAGTTTTCCCTATAATTATTCCTTGTTTTAGAACAAAATTCAAGAGAAAAAATATTGAAAATGATTTAATTAGACTAACACTGCACTAGAACTTAATAAAGCCTATAAAAATGTCAAAAACTCAAAGTCACACAGGAAAACCAGTATCTCTTGTTAAGTTCAAATCATCCAATTAATTATCGTCCTTTAATTTAACTTTTCAGCCAAGCCTTTCAAAATAACTAGAATAATTATTCTTCTGAAAATTTTTGACCAATTCCTTTATACTACTAAATGAACTTTGTTATAATATCAACTTGAAATCTTTTATGATGATTTTTATAATATTCAACTAAATTATTTTTGTTAGCTGCAAATTTCTTATATTTTTTTTAATGAGGGACGCTCACATCTTTCTTAGTCATAATATTTATCATGAGTTGTCATTTTGAAATAGCCTCTCGACTATTTAGGGGTAAGACTGAGTACTACTAGACCTCCGTAGACTCTACATATCAATGAAATTTTTACTAGGTATTGTTGCTGTTGTTGTAATATTTGTCATAAGTTATTACTCTCAAATATTTTTTATATGCTAAGTTTTTTTGACATAAAATTTTTAGTGTATTAATATACCTTTCGTCAATGACTTAGAAAAAGTATAAAAGAAAGAAAAATCATTGTGTAGAAAAATCATTATGTTGTTTCTTGCAAACCTCAAACTCAAATGCAATCTGTAAACATATATTTTGAAGATGTGAAGTGTTAGGACCCGGTCTCGAAACCGGGCCCCAATCGGAAAAAGAACGGAAAACACAAAACAAAAACAAAAGACAAAATGCGGAACGAATCGAACGGATTTCAAAACCAAACGAAAGCGACATACAAAGCGAAAGTATCGAATCACAATGAATCGAATCGGAACGAAATCGGGAACAAATCGAATTCAAATCGAACGGAAGAACAAATTCCGACATCCGATAACATACACTTATAGAAAAACTATCGCGTTGGAAACCTATAAGACAAAAACCAAATC
>JANVCL010000005.1:30758461-30778671 GCA_026546855.1 Erythroxylum incrassatum | reverse complement strand
AAATCATCACTTTTCCAAGCTATCTAAAGCAAGAATTTCTAAAATCCCCAAATCACAAAATTTGACATAAACCCTAATTCATAACCATCCATAAATTGAACCTCATAAAGGCATAATCATCAAAATTAACTATGGAAAACACAAACCCATATCATTCTTAAGCTATTTAAACCAAAAACCCATTAAAACTCAAAGATCGAAAAATCGACTCTTACCTTATTTTCCTCCATTTTCGGATTTTCTTGGTTTGAAATAAAGCCCTTGAGCTCCTCTTCATTTTCCCTCTTGAATCAACTTAAAATTCCTCTTAAAATCTAATAAAATCGAAACCCTAGCTCTCCCTTTATTCTTTCTCCTTTTCTCCATCCGAATGCACTCTTCTCTCTTTCTCTCTTCTTTCTTTTCTTTCTTCTGGAAATTTCTAAGTCCCACGACAGCTCTCTGCTTCTTTTATATTGCCATGTCATTAAATGAGTGAGAAAAGATCCTTATGCCCTTACATATAAGCCTTAGAACTTAAAACCTTAAGTGAACTGCCAATTTTGCCCTTAAAAACTGACATCTTGACTCCAAATTTCGATCAGGTAAATGAAACCATTTGACAAAACTTTCTTCTATAGAAATGTTCCTCTATGGCTTACGAATCCAACGCAACAAGAATCAGATCGATCGGAGCTCTATAGCTCAAGATATCTCCAAAATACTGAAGTCTGTTCTTCAGACCCGAGGCTGAACACTACACCGAGCTTCACTCCAGAAATTGAAAGTCTTAGAGGCTAAATTGTCGATCGGCTCCTTCATAACATTTGTAGCCCCATGTCTCTAGTTTAATTTGCAACAAGAATCAACTCAATCGGAGCTCTACCGATCGAGATATCTCCAAAATACTGAATGCTATTCAGACTTTTACAACCGATCAGCTCCCTTTGATCTAATCAATCTTTTCAATTTAATGCCAAAACTGATCAATCTAGTATGTAAAGATAGAAAAATGTCTTAGGAATCCAACGCTTTAAAAATCAGGTCGATCGGATGTCAGACGAAAAAGTTATGCTTAAAAGAGTAGAGGGAGGTCGGTCGGCAGAAAAATCGACAGAAAAGCCGCTCAGCCAATCGGCCGAGCGATGAGCCCGCGCGAGGCGTTCGGCAGCGCAGGTCGCTCGACCCTCTAGATTTGACGTTCAAACTTCAAACCTTCATAACTTTTAACTCCAATCTCCAAATTGGACAAATTTGGTATCTATTTCATAGAGAAAAGAGAGTTCTACAATTTGTAAGAAGGAATCAAAATCAATTGAGGTCTTTAAAGGGGTCAAAAATGCACTCAAAGATGACCGATCAATAATCTCCTCAAAATCTTTAAACGGTACCACCACTTGTAAACATCATAACTTTTGATCCAGAACTCCAAATTTTACAAACTTAGTGTCTATGGAAAGGTAAAAGAATCCTCTACAACTTTCCTTAAGACCCTATGAACAAATTCTACATCAATGAGGCCAAAAACTGACTCAAAGCTTCTGTCCAAAAATAGCCAATTTGACAGCACTTACACCAAACTTCGAAAACTCGTAACTTTTGATTCTGATATCGAAAACTGTCAAACTTTATGGCTACAGAAAACTCTCAATATAATCTACAAATTTCATGGAGATCATTTTCTTAAAATCTGCCTAAATCAAAAAGTCAACTCTTATCCCTAAAAGGTCAAACTTTCTAATTTCTTCAAAATTTTACACTTTCACTTTTTATTTCTTGATTTTTCAACTTCCATTTCAATCAACTCATTCACTTTACTCTCATAACCCATACAAATCTATTCGAATATCAAAGTCATCAAAACTAATCGATTTCTTTTCTTATCGATTTCCTTAAAGCATACAATATCTATAACACAATACATATACAAAAACACTCATTCAATTTCATTTAATATCTCTAAATTTTCACTTAAAGATCGGGGTCCAACATGAAGAATTGTATTGTATTTTTCACTATGTTTACAAAAGGTTTGAGAAACTTAATATACATAATTTGAGATACATAAGATAAGGTATAATATAAACTGAAAAGATTAAAGCATACTGACTATAATGTTTATCTCTAAGTAACAGAGTTCATCTCTAGTTAATAGAAAAAAAAGATGGTTGTGATTGGGAGATAATTATATGTTATCAGCCTCCCTCAAACTCACGGTGACATATAATCATGATTTTGTCTTGAAGATGTTGGAATGTGTCATAACATCAACAATTTGATAAGTAAAGGAGATATGTCAAATGTAGAGTGATTTGTCTGCTACCAGATCTTAATGAAGCGAATGTTGATCTTATTGTGCTTTATGCGAGCATGATAGACTAGATCAGAAGTAAGAAAAGTAGCACCAAGGTTATCATACCAAAGAGTAGGTTTGATATGAGAGAAATAGTTTTAACTAAGAAGTGAAGTGATCCAATAAAGTTATGATACTATAATAGCAGTACTTCTATATTCTACCTCAATATTGGATAAAGCAATTGTTGTTTGTTTCTTATCATTCCAAGAGATGAGATTGGAACCAAGAAAGATGCAGTAGCTAGATGTAGAGTGATGATCATCAAGATAGCCATCTCAATTAGCATCACAAAAAGCATGGAAATTGAGAGGCATGATTTAGTAAAGTGAATGATTTGAGAAGATGTAGGGTGCAGATATCAAAGAATCCATTTGACCATAAATGAGTGACCATTGCGAGGAGAGTGTAAGAATTGAGAGGCTTTATTAAAAATAAACTGGATGTCAAGGCAAGTGAGGCAAAGATATTGTAAAGCACCAATAATGTTATGGTATTTAATAGCATCAAAAAGAGAATGAACATGATTTTTAGATAAAGGAAAGGTAGGGGAAATGGGTGAGTTAGCAGGTTTAGAATTATAAAGACCGGTTAAAAGAGAAGATCTTTGATGTATCTAGTTTAAGTGAGCAAAAGATCAGTAGGCATAGTAATGGACTCAATACTAACGAAGTTATAAAGTGGACCTAAGTCTTCAATAGTAAAAATGGTGATGAGGTCATAAATAAGAGATGTAATGAATGATGATGAAGAACCTGTAACCATGATATCTTCCATATAAACTAAGGTAAAAGTTGTATGATTTGATGTAAAACCTGCTTTATTTAGATTGAAAAAATCATACGCTTTTATGAAATCATATGTTATGGCTCGAATCTGTAATCAAGATAAATTCAACTTATATTTTTTTACAATATATACTATGACTCGAAATGCGGTACAAGTAGGTATTATTGGTGCAGAGGAAGCAATAAATGTGATATGAATAAACAGAGAAGTTTCAGACTTGGATGAGATAACCTAGAAAATCAAGCTCGAGGACCTTGTTTCAAGCCATATAGAGCTTTATGGAGATGACAGATAGGATGACGATAATGGAGATCAGTGAACCCAGGAGGTTGAGACATAAGGACTTGTTCTTGAAGTTGACTATGAAGGAAGGCATTGTTAACATCAAGTTGGTGAATAGCCTAGTTATGATATAAGGCAAGAGTGAGAACAATGCGAATGGTGGTAGGTTTGACAACATAACTAAAGGTATCGATGTAATTGATTCTTGAAGTTTGATGATAACCTTTAGCCACAAGTTAAGCCTTACGACACTGAATGAAGCCATTAAGATTTCCCTTGGTACAAAATACCCATTTACAACCAACAATGTTTGCATTTAGCAATGTAGGAATAAGAGTCCAAATATGATTGCGATGAAAAACAGTAAACTCATTAAGCATGACTTGATGCTAATGTGAAAATTTGTTGGCTTAAGTGAAAGATGTAGGGTTAAAAGTGGTAACAAGCATGTAATAGGTGATATAATCATGAAAAGAGAGAGGATGTAGGTGTGATCACATATGTGGGTGACTATAGGATGAGAGGATAGTGGTGAAGGAGTACGTGAAGGTGGAGAAGCAATATAAGGAAGGGAATGGTTAAAAGGTGAAGGTAAGGATAGAAGAGAAGAAGTAAAAGTCGAGAGGGAAGCATTAAGAGAGAGGGTCGAATAGTAAAATTCATGTTCAAGGAAATGCACATGATGAGAGATATAAAGTTTAGAGGTTTAAGGATTAAAATAACAGTCAGCTTTGTACTTGGAGCAGTAGCCTAGAAAAACACAAGGAGTAGATTTAGGTGTAAGTTTATCCGCACAAGTAGAGCCTAGAAAGGGACAACATATGCATACGAAGAATTAAAGGTGAGAAAGAGTAGATTTAATGTGGAAAAGAGTTTCATAAGGGGACTAGTGATTAAGAATCGATGTAGGTAAGAGATTGATGAGATAAAAGGCTTCGAACCAAAAATATTTAGGAAGAGAGGCATACACAAGAAGGGTAAGGCCTACTTAAGTGATATGATAAATTTTATGTTCTAGAAGGCCATTTTGTTGAGGAGAGTAAAGAGATACGATGTGATCCCAAGGGTAGTAAGATATTGAGCAAAGATGCCATTGATGAGTTCAGGAGCTAAATCACATTGAAAAGTTTTGACAATACCCTAAAAAAGGTTTTTAGTTGTTATTTTAAATTTTTGAAAATAGATTAGAGCATGAGACTTTTGAACTAAAGTAAAAGCCAAGTAAATCAACTTAAATCATCAACAAAGATAATAAAGTATTGATACCCAGATAAAAAATAGACAAAGAAGGTCCCTAAATATACCAATGAATGAGTTGTATGTTTTGTAGAGATACGAGATGATAATGGAAATGAAATATGAACAATTTTCCTTTAAGATAAGAAGTACAAGAATTAATGACATTTGATTTAACAAGTAAAATAGAAGATAATCTAGATAACGCAGAGTGACATATATGACCAAGATGTTGATGCCACATATCCAAGGAAGCAGAGGTAGCACTAAGGGAAACATAATTGCAATGTGATGAAATCTTTAAAAGATAATGGTTATTGTGGATAGAACCCGTGAGGAGCGGTATCATGGTTTAAAGGTCCTTCATAATGTAACTAAATAAATTAAATTCGATAAGATGCAAATTATCAGAAACAAATTTGGCAATGGATGACAAATTTGTGGTAATATTAGGAACAATCAAAATATCATGAAGATGAAGAGGGTCAGGAGAATTAGATATAGTTAATGTACTATTAGAGGATATGAAAAGAGTTTATCTATTGCCAACGATTGCTTGGTTGGGTCTGTCATAAGGTGAAACAGATTGCACAATGTGAGAACTAAGAGTCATATGGGTAGTGGCGCCAATATCCGATAACCATTCAGAAATAGTATTGGAGTTGAAGTGTGAAGTATCTAGTTCAAGTTAAATGTTCATGATAGTAAATGTTGCAAAAAGATTGTTATTAATATGTTAAGAACCATAAAGATAATTACGAGACTTAAAATATCGAAAACGACAGTGGGTGATAATATGGCCCCACTTTAATAGATTTGATACTGTGTGGGTGGTTTATTGTACTTGGTAAATGAAACAGTATTTGATTCTTAGGTTGGACGTGTAGAATAAGCCTAAAGTTGTTAAGGATTAGGGAGTCCATGAGGCTAATTAAATGGACTATCATGATATATGGGCCCAAAGGAATGAGGAGGCCTAGAATAATATTCAGTCTGCCAGTGTTAAGATTCAATAAAATTAGGGTTGACCCACGAAGTAGATAAGGAGCTATCATGCATCCCTCTGCGGGTTCTACCACCTTCTTTATCGCACATGCCTTTTAAGTGACAACCACCATTATGAGAAACAAAGAGAGTTGCGTATGGCGGTAAAGGTAAGTAATATGAAAGCAATTTTTGTTCATGAATTAAAAGCTTTGCTTGAAGCTCGGAAAATGTCGATGGGACATCACGATGCTCAATATTGGTGATGAAGGACTCATAATTAGCTGGAAGTCCACCCAAGGTGAACAGAACCAGATCTTTGTCAGAGAATTTGTCACCAATAAATGCTAATTGATTTGCAATTGTGGAGATAAGGGAAAGAAAATTAGTGATGGTGCTTGAGTTGTTCTTCAGTTTGTGGAGTTTGCGACAAAGAATAGAGCATTGTGAAGTTGATTGTTGCATGAAGTGATCTACAAGTCCAAGTCAGAGTTCACGGGCTGTGTGATAGCTAAGGGTTAATCGCGCGATTAAAGGCGAATGAGATGTAGCGAGAAAGCATTAGACTAGTCGATTGAATTTTTGCCATTTGTGGTATTCTGAAGATGAGAATTCCAAGCTTGAGGCTGCATCTAGTGGGGATATAGTGATATCCACATAATCAATGAGGTCAGAAGTAATTAAAATAGCTTGAATTTGATTTTTCCTAACAAGATAGTTGTAGAATCTAGTGGTATTATGAGAAAGCTTGTAACTTGGTTGACCTTTAATGTAAGTATGTTGATGCTTGTCATTATGATGCTGTTACATTGTTGTGGGTGCCTTCTATGAATAATTTGAATGATGCCTATTGAATTGTTGTTGTTTGCCTTTTGGGAATAGTGTATGTTGGTGTTGTTTATGGTAAAAAGGAAAAAAGTTATATGCTCAATGTGGGCTTTGATACTATGAAGATGTAGAAAAATGTGTTGTATTTTTCACTATATTTATAGAAGGTTTAAGAACCTTAATATACCCTTTCAAAAAAAAAACCTTAATATACATAATTTGAGATATATGAGATAAGGTATAAATAAATTGAAAAGATTAAAGCATATTGAATATCTTGTTTATCTCTAAGTAACATAGTTTATCTCTAGTTAACAGAAAATTAAAATGGATTCATAGCATTTTGAAATGTAAAAGCAGATAACATGCCTCAAGTTCATATTTAAACATATATCAAAGTGCAATAACCTTGCAATGAACTGTATCCACTATGGAACTATTGATGCGTGGGAAAGAATTACGTAGAAAAGTTATAATAATACAATAACTCGAGTCCAGAGCAAATCATTTTTACCAATCTGAGAAGAAAAGATGATGACACAGTGATGAAGCCTGAATCCCATCACCGTTATAAGAGAATATTCAGTACACTCTTTATCCTAGTAAGTAGCCAAATCAGAATTAAGAAAAAAACAGCTCTCCATATCTAAAAACTGCATATCCAATGTTTCATTTGAACTATGTCTTCTTAGCTCTTACATCAATAACAAAAACTGAACATGCTCTTGAAGCAATTAAGTCGAACAAACTTAACATGATTAATATGATATATAGGGGAAAAAAAGTAATATAGAAAATAAGGTGAGAAACGCCAAAATTAATATGACATATAGACCGTAAAGGACCAATTATGCTTGGTCTTGATTACTGCATGTCAAATGCATTGGGTTGTTTAGCTTGAGCAAGCATTTGAACAACTTCTCTCATTGTTGGTCTTTCCACACTGTGCTCTTGAACGCATAGCATGGCCACAAAGAAGACCTGCATTGCTTCAACTAACGGGACATTGTTCAATCTCGGATCTAAGATCTTTACCACCCCTTCTTTGCTTAAGTTGCTCTGTATCTTGCTCCACTGTACAATGTCCAAAGCTTCTTCCCCAAAATCACCAACTGGTTTTTTTCCCGTTATTAACTCTAAAAGTACAACTCCAAAGCTGTAAACGTCACTCTTCTCGTCCACCTTTAAGGTATAAGCATATTCTGTCGCCACAAGTAGCAAAGGGGTAAGAAAATTGCTTATTTGATGCATAAGTTTTGTTATTTTTTTTAATATGGAGGGTTAAATTTTGTTCTTCCATTGTCACTAACGGTAAAACTTGGACTGATTTTTGGAAGCAACCTTAGTTCCGCTGATGACTGACTAACTGTACTATTCATATGGACAGAATAAAGAAGCAACCTTAGTTCCGCTGATGACTGACTTACTGTACTATTCATATGGACAGAATAAAGTTAGTTCGACTCATTTCCCAAGTGACAGACTCCCGAGTCTGAAAACAACACACAAAAGTATTTCCGTTTCTAGGGTTTAGGGAAAGTAAACAGTAGATCTCAATCAGACGATTAAAGCTGGTATGCATGTGTTTGGATTTATGTGGATTTTGTTATTGCACTATAATTTGGGTTTGGGTCAGAAAGGGTTGGTTCTGACTGGTGTGTATGGATATGGGTTTTAGTTTCAAGACATGCATAAAAAGCTCAACAACCCCTGCAGGGTTCGATAAAGCAAAAAGAAGCATTTCCTTTGCGTTAGTGGAGCCTTTTTCTCTTTCCCGAACTCCCCCAATGTCTCAGGTTTCCATTTCTTTTTCTTTTTCAATTTTTGGTTAGACTTGAGACCATTAGTACATTTAATAATAGCTGTTACCTATGTCTACAAAATTATACGCTTTGACCCTAAAAACGTTAAAGACAAACCGTTTGGAATCAATGATTAAATGTGTTTCTCAGGAGACTAAATCATTACTCCAGGTCAAAGCGAAAACACACGTCTCTGCCACCAATCAAGTATACGGAGTCAAAAGTTGGTCTGAGGTTGAGGTCTACTTGAATTGAATTGGAAGCGGTGGAGTCAGATCATGAATTTTGGTTTCCTCTTGGAATGTAAACACTTATTAAATTAATGTAGAAAATAACATACCTGGAGCAATATAGCCATAAGAACCGGCAATTGCAGACATACATTGTGATGTTCCAGTGTCCTGCAAGAACTTGGCCAGACCAAAATCTGCCACATGAGCCTCGAAGTCAGAGTTGAGCAAGATGTTATTGGACTTAACATCCCTGTGTATAATTAGAGGAGAACAGTCGTGGTGCAGGTAGCATAAGCCCCTCGCAGCTTCAATGGCGATTTTCAGCCTCGTTTCCCACTTAAGAAAACCACCTCTCTTTCCATGTAATACTTCACCTAAGCTTCCATGTGGCATGTACTCATAAACAAGCAAATTGGTCTCTTTGTTGGAAACAAATGCCAATAATCTCACGATGTTCCTGTGTCGAATTCGACCTAGTGTTTGTATTTCTGCAGAAAGACCATTGTCATGTGAAGATCCTTTGCTTATTCCCAACAATTTTTTAACAGCTACTTGCTCCCCATTAGGCATTAACACTCTGTACACAGTTCCCGCTCCACCTCTTCCTATAATGTTGGTTTCCTTCACACACTCTAAAACGTCTTCAATTCCAAAATCCAAATTCTGGAATGCCGTCAATTTCCAGCGATTCGAATTGCTTCTTATCTTTTGAGTCTTGATGATCGCCAATGCAGCAAATACTAACGAGCAAACTAGTAGTCCCAAAGCAAAAAGAAGCTTGAATTTCCCAGGAACCTGAGATTTGGAACCATTTTGGTTATGTAATTGCAGAGGAGAAGATGAAAAGTTGCATAAGTTGAGGAAAGAGCCACAAAGTTGAGGATTGCCAGTAAAAGATGAGGCATTGAAGAATGTATATTGTCCAAATTCGGGTATGGAACCAGAGAAGTTATTGTGAGAGAAGTCTGCCGAGGTTAGACTTCTCATGGACCCAATTTCCTTGGGCAGGCTCTGGGTCAAGTTGTTCCATGATACGTTAAGATAATTCAATATGTGAATTTGACTAATCTGAACTGGGATTGGACCTGAGAGTTGGTTTTTGCTGAAATCTAAATAAGTCAACATATGACAATTGCCGATCTCAGATGGGATGGTGCCAGACAAGTTGTTTCTACTAATATCCAATGTAAGGACATTTTTCAGTTGACCTATTTCGGGTGGAATTTTACCAGCTAACTGATTTCCACTTAGGAGAAGAATCTGCAAGCTGGAGAAATTTCCAATAGAGGCAGGAAGTGACCCAGTCAAGCGATTTTCTGACAGATTTAGTTGCTCAAGTTTCGACGGCAAGCCACTTCTCTGCTCAGGAATTAGTCCACTCAAGTAGTTATTTTGCAGCTCCATTAGAGACAACTCAGGCAAATAAAGAAACCCACTAGGAATGGATCCTGTAAGATAGTTCTGCCCCAGTCTGACTCTCCACAATGTGTCACAATTGCCAAGATCATCAGGTAAAGAGCCAAATAGAAAGTTGATACGCAAAATTAAAATCCTCAACATCCTGCCTGAGCAGAGTGATTTGGGGACTAATCCTGTCAGCTTGTTGCTTGAGAGATCAAGTTCACTTAGTTTCCCATTTTCTCCAAGCTTTGCTGGAATTGCCCCGGTCAGATTGTTATGCCAGAGTTTTAAGACTTCCAACTCTGGTAACGCTGCAACGAAATGAGGTATGTCACCATGCAACTTATTGAGAAACAAGTTCAATAAGGTGAGCTGACCAAGCCTTGATAACTCCAATGGTATGCCTCCTGTTAGACCATTATTTGACAGATCGAGATACTTGATGCTGCTTAGATTCCCCAACTGTGGAGGGATTGAACCACTTAGCTCGTTAGTTTGCAAGAACAGAGTGTCCAACTTGTTGAGGTTGCCCAACTCTGGAGGTATTGGACCCTCCAAACTACAATTTGCCAGGTCTAGATGGACAAGATTGATCATCTTGCCCAACTCAGGTGGGATTCCACCGTCGAATTCATTGTAATAACCCAAGTAAAGCTGCAGAAGGTTAGTAAGATTACCGAGCTCACTGGGAATTCTACCATGCAAACTATTTCCTTTCAGAGACAGATAGTTGAGCTGCTCCAAACTTCCATAGCTTGAAGGAATGGTACCTGAAAAGTAGTTCCCGCCAAAATCCAAATGCCTCAAGTTTGCAAGTTGAGTTACACCAAAAGGAAGCGAACCTTTAAAATTGTTGTCGTAAGCATCAAATACTTCAAGCTCTTTCATTTGGGAGAAATCTAAGTCCAGCTCTCCACTGAATTGATTGTCAGAAATGTTGAGGAACCTAAGCCTTGCAAGCTTGTGAACTTCACGAGGGAAATTGCCCGAAAAGCTGTTTCCAGCAAGTGAAAGATTGACAAGGCTCCGAAGTTCAGTGATCACCGGTGAGAGAGAGCCAGAAATGTTTGAGTTGGATATGTCAACTGAGACTACTGATACATTCATGTGATCGCATTGTACCCCAGTCCATGAGCAGAGAAGCAGGGAGTTGGAAATATTCCAGCTATCCAGAGAAGGATCAAACGACTCAAAAGATTGTTTTACAGTTACTAGAATCGAAGCTTGCCTTCTTAGATTGAGTTTATGTGAAGAAAGTGACTGAGTTGTACTGAAGCAGACCATAAGCAGAATGGGTAAGAAGGCAAACCTGACATAAAAAACAGCCATGGTTGATGTAAGAGTAAATGGGATCTCGAGAGGCCTCACCTATTTATCAGATTAGATTGGATAAAACCAGTGATCATTTCAACAAAGCTGAGTTGAGTTTTACAAACATAGACGGAGACAGAGGGAGAGGGAGAGAAGGGTTTAATGAATCCTAAAGGCAATGTTGTAGCACAATAAGCATCCAAAGTGGTCCTTGTCTTTCTCTTTACCTCTGTACATTTTAGTGCCAAGCCATCTTTTGCTTTTGAAAAAAGAAAAGAAAAGAAAAGAAAAGAAAGAAAAGCAAAAGCAAATTGCTTTGCATAAAGATGAGGAACAAGTAGCGAACACACCGTTTCATCAGCCATTATTTGAATATTCCCTCAAACTTTTTTGAGGCCAAAGTTACTGATATGTCCCTTCAGCCACTTCACTTTTCTTTCAATAGAATCCATCTCAGCGTCATGAATCTTCATCACCTCAGTTTAGTTAGTAGGATTTGACAGGATTCTGAAATATCAAGAAATCCCAGTCAACACTCAGAGTTGACTCGTACCTTAATGTCGTGATAACACTTCTTTACAAAAAAAGGAAAAAGAAAATCATGTACCATTTTGTAAATCCAAAACCCTGGCCATTTTATTAAATATAATATCATCCCCTAGATTGAGTGAAGCCATATCCATATCCAATCCATATCCAAGGTAATGATCTATATTTGGTCTCTGATGTTATCTTTTACTATGTGCTGATGGTTACCAACACCCAAGTAAGAATAATCATTTATAAGAAACTGCATTCCACCTAATCTACAAGGTAATGATACTGATTAATCAATTAGATAATAATCTCATACTAATGTTGCCTTATTACTTCATATAACAAAAGAAAAATAAACAACACCTTGACTTTCTTGTCGTTTGTTCTTTTCCTTCAAATTCTCACTTCCTACAGACGGCGAATTATGCACGTGAATAAAGTTTGGAGATTTCTAACATAAATCTGTTGTATCATATTCCCATATGTTTACCCAACTAAGAAATCTAACACGTAGTGATTTCGAATTCACCATCAAATTTGTTCCACGTGATTGCAACAAGCCAGGGAGCTATTTATCGAAAATGCTTCATTAGTGTGTTAGAAATTAAAGGTAACTTTAGCTGTACTTTTATTTTTATTTTTCTTCTCAATTTTATTTTATGTTGTATGTAAAAGTAAAACAAGTTAATTGCATACTAAATTATTATAGAATATTATATTAAACATCTGTAATAAGGAGAGGTTAATAATTTTTCACAAAAATAAAATATTTCAAAATTTTTTGGTGATTTTAACGAACTTCTCTCAACATAAAGATCATAAAAATTTATCTAAAATCAATCAATTTATTAGGAAACTTTCATTCAAATTTTTGTTTACAAGAAAACAAACCATCAATTTATACAAGAAAACAAACCATCAATTTAACTCACATATTGACAAACTAATATTAAGACATTTGAAGTTTCATTCAAAATAAGAAACAAGTCAACAATAAGCCTTCAAGTAATAAGTTTGTTATTTATCTAATTTCAAATTTTTAACTCCCAACTTTCCCATAAATAACTACATATTCACGTGTGTAGTTTAGAACATCATAGTCATACATATGAAGATGGAATAGAAGATTACATTAAGAGCTAAAATCAACACCCAGTAATTTTTAGTCAACTATTTTAATAGTTTTAATTATATAGATTATAAAAAATTAGTTAACTTATCATATGTTCAAATTTGTAATACTATTTTTTTGAAAATATAAATGAATAAATTGATAAAATTCAAGGGATCAAGCCCTATAGATAATCTCAGTGTCATTGCTACGAAAACCAAGGACTTCTAAACGTTACAAGATGAGGACATATGGTAGTTGATTAAAAATAAGCTAACAATTGTATCCCCACACACTATAATATGTAATAGTTACATGCAAGTTATTATTTGTTAGTCCTTAAAGTAAGAGGAAGCTTTACTCCACAGCCAACTCCTAGCTAATCTTTCCACCCATTTCACCTTGCATGTCAACAGGATGGGGAGAGACACACTATTGCGTTACCATCACATTTTGTTCTTCTTGATTTCCTCTTTGTTTTTTTTTGGCGGATCTAAACTAACTTATTATCATGTCTTCGAAGTGGTACTTGATATTAGGAATGGAAGGACAAAGGCAAAAGGTTTTGGACATCTGCCTCTCACACTTATTTCTCCTTTAGATTTTGTCCTCTAGTTACTGGGGAAGCTCCTTGTACGTGCAACTCTTGATCAACTTTAGAGGCTTTGCATGCTCTACTTTTGGTCAGAGATTTCAAAGTTCAATCTAGGGTTACCTATTTTAGCGCCAACTCGCCTTCCGTAAGAGATGGGATTTCCTTACTTAGTTGGTTAGCATCTATAAAAATAAATGGTTAAAATATGAATTGGACTACAGTTTGGCTCTATATTTTTAGTTGTAACTGATGCTATTTATCGATCAATATCTAGATGGGTTGTGAATATGGAAAGCTAGTTCATGATTTCTTGAGGTAGCTATTAAAGAGACCATCTTAATAGAGTAAATTTAATGCCTTAATTATAGAGTTCATGTATTCTGAATATCATTCTAGTGGTATTTAATCCCTTATAGCAATCCATTAGTATCCTCAAAAGAATCTTGAGTTTTTCTTTGTCTCCCAATAACATGTTTTGTATTCCTTTTGCTTATTTACACCTAAATTGTTCAACATTCTAATAGCCATAATTCTTCTAAAGAAATTATAAAAGGACTTGCTAATTCTTTAACCATTGTTGATTAACTAGGGTGATATGCATTCTTTTCCAGTAAAGGAGCTCTTAGTAAAGAATTTCTTATTATCTGGTGTGAGGCTGGAGTAGTCTTTAGTTCTCTCCTTCTAAACTTCATAAACTAGCCTGGTGAACAAATCTTGAATAAGAATGCTTTTTAAGGTCACTCTGCTTTTTTTTGTAATAATTGGTGTATTATCTCCATTCAAATTAAGGGTTACAAGATTAAGGAGAGTAGGTTAAGTAGTCTCCTTCATAGCCATCCTACGGACTCATAATTAAAGAAAAGATGATTTTGTGTCTTCGTTAAAGAGTTACAAAGCATGCATTTTGTGGATTATTCTACCTTTAGTAAATAGCCTCCTATGAATTGCCAAACCATATAATGAAACTTGTCTTTGGAATTGCTTAAGGGAGCCATACTAGCTTGAGCCATAGTACAGTCAGGTTCCTTTCCTTTGAGGAATCTTTGTATGATATATTAATGTATATTCTAGTAGAGTTCTTAGCCCATAAAGTATGATCACCTATAGAAAAGGCTTATATTTCCTTATAAAAACATTGTCAATACCTCTTTGGTTAGTTGATCAAGGCTGAAATCATTGTCCAACATCACTTGTTTCATTACAGCATGTAATGGAATATGTGTCCTTAGATGAAGGAACCTATCATCCTTCATTAATAGTCCCAAATCACTCAATATATTAGTCTAAATTTTTTTTGGATATATTATCCAATTATATTTTAAACCAATCTCTCACATGTGCTCTTAATCTCATAAATGAATCATTGTCTATGAAGCATCTTGTTTTGGCTTGCAAGTCCAGAAATCTTGTTGTTTTTGGTAAGAATGCATCCATTTAACTCACAATTATTCATTGTCACTTAACAATCTCCAAACACTTTTGATTAGAAGCACTATATTTCTTAGTTTTTAGAGGGATTACTCTCATCTCTCCTTTCCTTGCTTGGAAAATCATTTTCCAAGCAACATTAATTATGTAGGGAGAGTTATAATTGCTTACCCATAAGAAATTTATAAGAATCCTTTTTATAATCTTGATTATAGAAGATGGAAGAGCAATGTGGGCTGCCTAATGAGTGTGCAAAGAGTTTAAAACAACATTAATTAATTGGACTCTTCCAATAAATGATAATGCCTTGTTGTAGTAATTATCTATTCTTCACTTCACCTTGGTAATTAAAGGAAGAAACTGCAATGGATGATCTCTTGTATGAGATAGGAATGCCTAAGTAAGTAAATGGATCTCCTTTTCTCTCAAACCAATGACGGAAGAGAGCTAATTTGTAAGATAAGTAGTAGACAGGGAAATAAACAAGTAGCTTTTGTATTGCTCACAATCTAGTTCAAAATTTTAAAAAACTAATTCTTAAAATTTCTTATTGTAAGGAATAATGGGGTTTATTAATGTACAATACTTGAAAATAACTAAATAGTTTAGAAAATTAAATAAATTAGATAAAATAATAGAAATAAATTATAAAAATTGACACATAAATTTTACTTAGTTCATATATGATTGCATTTATAGAAGAAGCAAACCAAGAAAAAATTTACCATTACTATCTCAATTTTAATGAGTATCTAGTTCGTAGAGGATCATTTACTTGCCAAATCCAGTAATCTATATATACCCAAAATCCCATATAAATAGGATGTGAAATCTTATATTTCTTTACTTTTTTATATTGGTCTTTAATGATTCTTAAAAAGGGGGTGAATTTGAGTGCCAATAATTTTAAATCTCATATTTCAGATGGACTTTATCAAATACATCTAAATATGTACAAGATAAAGAATATCTTTAAATTATTTTGTCACTAGACTACAACCAATCAATTGACTGTAAGGCATAAACTAACAAAAATAAGATGGAATGCAATTTGCATACTTGAAAATTCTCTCAGTAACTCTAGATCAATATGGTGGTCGTTGAGTCCATGAAAGATAGATTTTTTAGGTTAAATTGACGGTTGATATCATTAGACTTATCCACTCTTTTAAAGCTATGAGCTTTGGAATCCTAATTGAGCTCTCATGTTCTGCCATTGATGACATAAAGTGTTTTGGTTCCTTTAAGCATTTTTTTTGCCTATACAATGTATATAAAAAACTCATGATATGGTCATTAATGGCTCCATATAAGCTAAATAGAGATGAACTATCTTGAAGTCAATTCTTGATTGGACCAGAAAGGGGGTTTAAAGCTTAAAGAATTTAGAGTTGGATTAAGCAAATGGGATTTGGGTAACGGGCAACCTAAGCAAATATTGATTTAGGGTTTGTAAAAGAATTGTTTAATTTATGAAAATAATAACATGTTTTATGTTTGAAAATTTAAATAATAAACTAAAAATTCTTTAATTTATAAAAATAATATGTTTTACGTTTAAAATTTTAAATAATAAAGTAATAAAATTTAGAATAAACTTCCACACAGCTAAAATTGTGTCACAAGTTTCTAATGTCATGAGAAAATAATGAAAACTTAATTAGATTTGACGATTCTTGTTGTGTCATTTAATAAAGATTAAAGGTAAAACTACTACTAAAAATAATGGTATGAACTATCTTAAATTTTTGACCAAAAGGGAAAAAATAACTCTAAAGTTCGTTTTTATTAGAAGTTAGACATTAAAGTTTCACAAAGTTCAAAATTAAAGCTTGAAGTTTTAGTTAATTGTTTTAGATATGCTATTTACTGTGAGGATTGGTATTGTTTCTTTCATATTGATTGCCTTTATTTTTTGGAATGTATTTGTTCTACTTTAGCTTCTTGGTGCTTATTTTGTGCTTATATCTGGACCAATATTTTTTTTAAGATTGATATTCTCTTTCCCACGATTTTACTTTATGAACTTGCAATATTGTGAGCACTAATGTACTTCCTCATTCTTATACTATGACGTTTAGCCTTTATAGATAACTTCTGTATATTATCTTAAGTAGTTAATTTTTCCCATTATGTATCCCCTTTATTATGAGTACTTAGGCAAGGCACATATATCTCTTATCTCTCAATTTGAATTTTCTAGGTAATGATGCACTTTCCTCATGTAAAATATACATAGAGTTTTTAGAGATTTCAGTTTAAAACATGTCAATGCTCCTATAATATTTGATGATAGAAGAGGGGTCATAAAGACCTTACTCTTTCCTTTGTCAATATCATAAGAAACTTTTTCTTATTGGGTTAAATTTTGATGTTGTAGGAATTTATAATCTCACTAGTATGTTTTAGACTGCGTAATGTTCTTCTTGTTGGTTAACTTTTAAATAAATGATGCATAGTATACTTGTCCACATTGGTTTTCCCATAGGGCAAAAAGATTGATGGATAAGATACTTAATCCCAATCCTAAAATAATGAGTACTCTCATTCACTACATTTATTTATATTTTGTGAAATTGATTAAAGATTTTTTATAAAGACTCATGAAATATGAAAAATATTGTTACTTCATATCTGATTGGTGTCACGTTGCTTTGAAATAAAACTATAATAATTCTCCTTGGTATATCGTATACACTAAAGGCTAAAGATGATTGTCACAAAGGCAAATTATAACAGGTTTACAAAAAAGGATACCATGGAGAACTGAAAACCAAAAGTAATTTAACCTATGATTTAAGAGTGTTAAGTCATCAATTTACACTTATTTTATACTTAACTATCTTTAATATGTTGAAATTATTATCCTAATTAATGAAATTATCTTATAATTATTTACAGATGATTTTCAACAGCTTAGAGACGAAATTGAATAAAAAAGATGCAAAAGAATGAAAAAAAATCTGAAATTCCAAATTTGATAGCAATTTAGTGACTAAGCGTGGGTACACCTAAGGATGGAATAAATCTGCATATCAATTTTCAAAAGTCAAACTCGAGATTCTTATAATCTTTAAAGATTATATTGCCATCTTTCAAGGGGATTGATCACCTGAAATTGGGGGATACATTATCTAAAGAGCATCAAGGAAAGATAGGAGGGAAATCGAAAAAATAAGCATAAAAGGAGAGAAAATCACTATTCACGCAAGTTTAAACTAGGTTTTAGATAGATTTTCGTTTTTGCTATTGTCTTTCTAGTCTTTTACGGTTTCTGCACTTTCTCCATTAGTATTTTCGTATTTTCCAGTAAAGAACCAGGGATAGAGACTTGTTATGATTTTATTACTTTGATTTCTATTTTTGTTATGAATAGCTAAACTTGTTTTCTTGGTTGAGGGGATTCATGTTATCGTGATTATGTGTGAGATGTTCAATAAAGTTTATGTTGTTAATGAACGTTGAATATCTTTCGATCTACTTTATCTAATTGAATTAGTTGGTTTCTAGGTGCGTAACTAGGGATTAATTTGTTCAATAGCTAGATTAAAAAAATTTGACGTTTAGTTTCGCTAATCACAAGTAGCAATTAGGATTGTCTTCTCTATGTTAGAGTCGAAAAATTCTAAGGAGATATTCGCTTGATTGATTGCATGTCGTACATGTATTTCACTTGCTCATTGGTTCTTGATTCATAAAGCTATTATTCAATTAAATCTACGATGATATCTAGGTTGTTGTTTAATAAAAATGCTCGGATACGTGTTTCTAGACATTACATTTAAGAGAAAATATTCCCAATGAATGTTTGTTAATGACTGCAATTTTATATCAAGGATCCATATTAGCATGATAATATTGGTGTCCTAAAAACCAAGGTATTTTTCATTAAATTTTTAGATCCAATTATTTCTTTTTATTTACGATTTTTCTTATATTTTTCCTTAAATTGTCGTGAATCAACCCCCCCATTTCATTACTTTGTTTTAGTTTGAAATTCGCTAACCTTTACCATTAAAAATCCTCGTGGGAGCGATATTCACTTACCACTACTACATTAATTTGTATTAACGAAAGTGATTTCTTTTGAATTTGGTTGCAGACAACATCAGTACCAAATTTTGGCGCCGTTGTCGGGGAATTTTTCAACGGTTTTTATTAGTGATGTTTTTGTTTTTGTTTTTGGTTTCGTTGCTCTTGGTTACCTTGTCTTCTATTTGTTTCAGTTTCACAGCTCTTTATGATTTTTTGATCTTTTAGTAGCATGGCTCACTATCAATATACTTTTGATTTTAATTTTTCATATTATCCTTATTATGATAATGAGTTTCGTTCTGTTGTGAATTTCAGGTTTGACCATCAAATGGTGGATTTCACACCCTTAACCGCGCAAGTACCGACGAATGACCAACAAGCTAAGGTATATGTGAAGTTTGCTCATTTTTGGGTTATTCTTTTTGTACGTGTTCCTTTTTATAGGATACAAAGTACGGATTTACTTCTCCACTGAGCTATTATAAAGAGCAGTCCTACTTTGAGCCAGAGCCTCCACCACCACCATCGCCACCATAAGTTGATGAGATGTCTTTAGAGGAGATCGTAATAAGGTTGGAGACGAGAACTCTTCAATTCCAACAGTTTAGACAACCGTATGTGCCTCGGCAACATCAAATTTCAAAGGTAAGACTTCTTTAAAAGATATAGTTCAATCCTTAGCCACTAACACTTTGACGTTTCAGCAGAATACTGAAGCAAGTATTGAAAATCTACAAAGAAATATGGAAAATCTACAAAGAAATATGGAAAATCAATTAAGCCAAAATTATCATAAATCTATTGAAGGCACAAAGTTTTGGAAATTTTCCAGCACAACCATAAATCAATCCCAAAGAAAGCGCGAAGGCTATCACATTGCGGAGTCATAAGGAATTGCAAGAATCACATCTGAAAATTTCTAGAAGAGAGGTAGAAGAAGAAGCAACGAAAGAGACATCTGAACAACCAGAAATGATGCAAAACAATCTGCAGAATATGGTGATTCCGCCCCCTTTTCCAAATCGAATTTTCAAGGCAAAAAAGGAAGAGCAAGCAGAGTTGGAAGAGGAAGAGATTATAGTTCGAGAAAGGATGGAGGATATGCAACCTCCTAAGGTAAGTGATGCAATTTATGTTATCACTAACCGAATTTCGTTTCGTTTTCCTAGTTATTTACAGGTACAAGAAGAGCTACAAGAAGTACAGTTTTTAGGAGAGCTGTGGGGGAGCAAGCTGAAGATCGAAGGTGACAAGCAGGGTGTCGAGTCTCCACAACCATTGGCGATACTCTTACAGAGACCATCCT
>JANVCL010000005.1:30736086-30750866 GCA_026546855.1 Erythroxylum incrassatum | reverse complement strand
GCAGCATATTGTTGTCTTATTTCATTTATCAATTCATTGATTCTATCTTTTGATCCTAAATCTAATCGAACAAGATGCTCGCCATAAGCTTCTGCATTCATGGGTGGATGTAGAAAATTTCCTAGATCCATCCTATAGACATCACAAACAATACAGAGAGTAAGAGGTCCAACACGCTTCCTTACCTAATTTCTGGTTGACCAAAATACTGCCGGGTTGTACCACGAAGCTTTTACCGAGCGTTTCAGCCCCATATATATATATATATAACAGGGATATTCATACAACAATAACAACTCCTAGTATAAATCTTATTGAGATGTTGGGTCTGAGAGGGTCTAGTAGTACACAACCTTACCCCTAACTAGTACAGAAGTTGTTTCCAAAATAATACAGATAATAAGAAAATGAATATTAATAATATTATTAGTGATAGTAGTAAAGATGGTGATGATGATGAGGATGATAATGATAAGAATAATAATACTAATACTAATACTAATAATATTAATAAGTAATTACCTCTTAGGCTAACTCTAAGAGACAAAAGCTAAGGAATTAAAGGGGACTGCTAGGAACTCTTCACGAGGAATCCTTTACATGAATCTTATTATGCTAAAGTTTTCGATTGTGGGTCATGTCTTTGGCAAATAAGAACATTTTCATATTATTTTTTATCACCTCCCCCCAATTCTTCTTAGGTTTCCTATTTTTCTCTTACAATTGTTAAGTACAATCCTTTCGTATCTTCTCACTGGAGCATCTAGGTATCTCCTCTTAACATGACCATATCACCTAAGTCTCGTCTCTCTTAATTTGTCCAGAATATTAGCAACCTTTAATTTGTCCCTCACCATTACATTCCTAACCTTATTTCTTTTTATTATGAGAGCATAAGTTGCATAATTTATTTATATGTTTGATATATATATTGAATGCATGTTAAATTATATGTTTTATATGTGTGATATTTTACATTCAATTTTAGGTTTGATGAGATGAACGAAATTAAATTCTTCATTAAAATATTAAGTACATGTTGAGAACATGATTGTTGCCTTCTATGGTTATAAGAATAAACCTTCCATTGTTATAAGAACAAACCAAAGTTCTATTTATTGTTAGGCTTGTTGAGTAAAATCAAGGCCATTTTAACCTGAATATTTTTAGTCTTATGACAATGGGTTCTAGTTAACCAAACTTGTGTGATTTATATATGATAATGGCGATTAAAGGTCTGTTGGTTATCAAGCTTATCCCTACATGTTGTGTTCTAGTGGCATCAACTATAGGGATGTTAATAGGGTTCCTCCTAGTCATGGATGTGAGCTATGAGATCATTATTTTTATTATATCAATTGGTATTTTTATTACATCAATTGGTTGACATATTGTCACAACATTTGGATTATATAAAAAGGAAAAAAAGGTTATTGAGTCAACTAGCTAGCAATAACAAGTGTGAGCATTAGCAAGGTCTAGATACGGTAAGCCAAAGTTGTTTAAGTTTTTTTCTTTTTCTCATGCATTTGGAATATTATGTCTTTGGATGCTAATATAGACATTAAGGGCATTAGAGTGGTTGTGAACTTATTGAATGAAATCATTATTATTATTATTATTATTATTATTATTATTATTATTATTATTATTATTATTATTATTTTGTTAATAAGTAGGATTTGAACTTGTGTATTAAGTGATGATGGAATTCAGTTTAGACTATTATGATGATTGAATGAATGAATTTTACCTATTTAGACTTAAAATATCTTGTTAATTAAATGATGATTAGATGAATAAAATGTATGAACAGGTTAAGTCATGTACACTTGTAGGGTTAGTTTGGCATCCTAATATTGGGTTAACACTATATAGTCCACCCTAGGCCTTGCTAAAGTAATGGTGTGACAAGTTAGTAATAGTGCTTAGGTTAGAATGATGAGTTTGTATAATGCCTCCAAAGTGTTTTATTCGATCTTATAAGATTAACCACAACAATCCAATTAAAAAAGTTGGGTAGGAAAGAATAAGAGCGTTAAGTGTATGATGGTTAAGTGGGAAATTAGTTCTATTCTTATACTAAGCTATTTGGCATACAATCATGAGTATAGGAATTTTGCATGACAAATGTTGAGACAATTGTCAATTATATGTGTGAATAATTATGAATGTGTGGTTAAAGATGGGCCCCAAATAAAGGATGATCAAAAATTAAGGTATTACGTAAATATGTGATGGTGGGTGTGTTAGGAATAAGTTAAAGTTTAATTAATTGATTTTGATTATTATTTTCCTTATGAATGATCAAGGTCATAATGATGTGTAATAAGATGGGTGGTGCAGCATTAAATTTCGAGTGGAATATTTGCATTAAGATTTTGAAGAGTAGTTGATGTATGGACTAAAATGGCCTAGGTTAAGTTATTAATGTTAATTGGTGACATTAATTAAGGATACATTGGGAAGATATTAAGGATGACAATGATTTAGTGCTCTATATTAAATTATGTGATTTGGTGAGTCGTTATGAATGCCCAAAAAAAAGGTTATGATATATGCCTTAAACTTATTACCATAGTAGAAATTGGTTTGTTTGTTTGAAAATGTGTGATTAAGTGAGAAAAGGAGTGGCTTTTATGAACATATGCAAATAAATGAATCAACTAAGTGAAATTGAATGAAAGACCTAAATGTGGTGACTTAGGCATATTTTCTTAGATAAGACCTAAGTGAGGTGGCTTAGGCAAAAGACTTAAATGAGGTAGCTTAGACAAAATTTTCTTAAAAAAGACTTAAGGAGGTGGCTTAGGCAAAAGGCCTAAGTAAGGTAACTTAGTCATCAAAATAAGGATCCCTGGGTTAAAGAGGTAATGGAAATGGATAAATACGAGATAAAGGATATGTGTAACGAAATTGAGCTACATGTGTGCTTTATGTATGATATGGTGTTGCTTGTTTAAAGGAACAATATCTTATTAAGTGCTTAATTATTATAACGATTGATGAACTTGTGTCTTAATGATTGTGAAGATGCTTAATTTAATAATAGATATATTGCTTAAACCTTGGTGTGAAATGTGACGATCAATCTTATGCCTTGATCTTGGTGATGCTTGTATTGGAGTGTTGTTGATAACTCATTAGGCATGAATCAAGATTATATATGAACATAGTTAGTGAACTTACTTTTTGTCTTGTAAACAAAATGGTTTTTGAAATGAAAATGAAAATTTGATGCATAATCGCTCATAGGAAAAATTGCTTTTCCTCACTAAGTGTAATACTCACGTCTTCATTGTTATTTTCCCTCCCCTAAGAAAAAGGCAAAAAGGTTATTAAGTTAAGTCTAAGAAAGGCCATCCAAAGTTGTCCAATTATTTTCATTTTTCCATGTATTTGGAACATTGTAGCTTTGGATGTCAATGTAGACATTGGGGGCATTAGTGTGGTTGTGAAATTGCAGACTGAAATTATTATTATTACTATTAAGTTATTACTAAGTAGGATTTGAACTTATGTATTAAATGATGATGGGATTACAACTAAAGCATTATAATTAATTAATGAATGAATTATACCTATTTGGACTTAAAATATTTTGTTAATTGAATGGTTGATAAGATGGATAAAATGTATGAACAAGTTAAGTCATATCCAAAAATATTATTGTGATTTTCAATTTTTAGAAAAATCATTTCTCTTATACTTCAATTAAAAAATAATGATGAAACATACATGACATAAGTATTAAGTATGGACAAATCAAATGTTGCTTATATGAGAATCCAATATAGCTATTAAACTGGAACTAAACTAATTAAACCTTATTTTAACTAATAATTTATTACAATTATCTTAAATTATTAATTTAAGAAGAGTTTAATTAGTTTAGGTAAGATTTATGAACTAAATTGGGTTACCATGTTAGTGACATATGATTAGTTTATATACGATGTTCATATTACATGTGTTTCATCGTTATTTTTTAAACCAAAGTTTAGAAAATAAGTTTTTCTTAAAAATTAAAAATAAAAAGATCTTTTTAGAAAATTTTGAAGATTAGAGAAAATTTTAATTTTCTTAAATTATAAGGGAAGTGTATATCTTTTACCATAAAATTTAATTTCTAAAGTTTGCCTAATAAGATATAAAAAAACATCTGTTGGAAGAAATTGTCAAGAATGAAGATTCTTATTCATTACTCTTTTTTGTGTTTAAGCATGTTTGCAGTTTATAAGTTTGGGGGCAAATGTTATTAGGATACATATAGCTAAAATTACATTTTGGACTACAATGTTTATATTTGAATTTTTAATAGGGGCAAAATGTAAACTCCGCAAATAAGAATTGGGCTTAGGTCAACTATTGTTAAAATGACTAGAACTAGTCATTTGGATTGTTAACCCTTATCACTTATAAACCCTTTAATATTTTCATATTTAGTCAATATAGAATACTCTAATACTCTCCCTCAAATGCGACTAAGAATGGACATCCAATTATCACTTAAAATAAACGCAGTAGTATTCGAACTAGGCCGCTGAGACTGGACATCCATACGGTCAACTAGGAAATTAATAATCGGACCAAATCTGCTTTCATACCATATTAGAATTTTTAATATGACTAAAGTGTAGAGTCCACTAATAAAAATTGAGCTTGGGTCAACCATTGTCAAAATGATGAGAACTAGTCATTTAGATAGTTTACCCTTATTGCTTATTGACCCTTTAATATTTTTATATTTAGTCAATATTGAATATTTTAACGTCTCTTTCAAGTTCAAATATCCTATGGAAATGAAGGGTGGACAAAACCAGGAAATTTCCTCCGAATGAGACCTCTATGTGTGCTTTTGTGTATTATGTATAAAATTGAAGTTGAGAACGGTTATATTTATGATATAGAGTCGAGAAAAGGGATCGAATCTTCATGTCCCTCTCCAACTACTAGGCAAAATGGCCCATATTCAACTCATTTGACTAAAGTTCAGGTTCTTGAAGATTGTCTAGTCAGTTTACTTATCTTCTGTCGCATGGCAAGGTTCTGAAAATAATTCTTGAACAGTTCAACCGTTACCACTCTTTTAACGGTAATATTGATTCAGCACAGAATCATTACTGTTGTTCTTGCAGAATCATTGCAATAAATCCTAAATAACAAGGCCATGTGCAGCCCAATATTTGAAAACTTGGCAGCAAAATGAATGAAAACTGCGATAGGTTGAGAACGGCGTCAAAAGTTGGATTCAATTCAATTAAACCCCTATGCTATAATCAAATATTAAGAAGAGCCTTAAGCTTGTCTTAGAATACTAAAAAATGATGCAACCTAGCTCATCTGACAAGGAAGTCTCCAACTAAAATTTGTGTGCACAATGGAGTTTTTATATGAAAATATGAACAAACTATCATAAGAATCAATTTATTAATTACTGAATTATTAAATATATAAAAGTATCAATTTATTAATTGTTTAATTATTAAATAGACTATATAAGAATCAATTTAAATAAATTAAATTATTAACAAAATCTCATAAATTTAAATAACTATCTAAATTTAAGATATTTGATTAAATATATTTTTATAGATTTAGCTAACTATCTATATTTAAAATATTTTATTAGCTATACAATTTCATTTTGCATTTTTATGAATTCTTATGTTTACTCAATATAATTAAGTAAATTTTCTAATCTTATATGGTATCAGAATCATGTTATTAATTTTTATTTTTTCCTTTTTCACATTTTCAAGCTTTTTAATCTAATAATTTCCCAACAAACCTCTTTCATTACTCATATCACCATTCAAAATATTCGAAAACCACAAAATATCCGAAAACATTATAATTCTCTTGTTATCATTAACACTTCAAACATTAACAAAACTAAATACTATCAATTGAATCATTTGGAGTTTCCATAACAACAACATGGCTCAGCAAAAATCACGCTGACACACGAAGTTTGAGAAAGTTCAGTAGTACACAACTTTATCTCTAATTAGTAGAGAGATTGCTTTTAAATGACCCACATGAAGAGGAGAAGAAGAAGAAAAAAGTAGTAGAGATTGCTTTTAAATGACCCACATGAAGAGGCGAAGAAGAAAAAAAAGTAGTAGTCGCCCTGATTTGATCTGTTTTAATGAACTATATCCTCATCAATTTTTTCGTTGCTCTGGATGATAGATCCTAGATATTTAAAATATGTCTTTTACGGCATAACTTCAGAACTAATCTTTACCTCCACGTTTATAACCACCCTATGTCTCTAAAAGTTACACTTCACATACTCATTCTTAGTCCTACTCAATTAAAAACCTGTGACTCTAATGTATCCCTCCAAAATTTAAGCTTGGCATTGACCTCCTCTTTCGTCTCATCCATTAAAACAATGTCATTAGTAAATAACATACACCATGGCACATTCCATTGGATGTTCTTGGTAAGCTCATCAATTACTGTTGTAAACAAAAAGGAACTCAAAGAAGAACCTTGGTGTAGCCCAATAGTTATGGAAAAATGTTTTATATCTACTCCTATCTTCTTCAGTCTAGTTTTTACACTTTCGTACATATTCCTAATAATCTGTATGTAAGTCATAAAACCCCTTAATTTTTAAACATTTCCACATGATTTCCCTTGGTATCTTATCATACACTTTCTCTAAATTAATTAAAAAAATATGTAGGCTACGTTATCTTTCCCTATAATAGTCCATTAACCTCCTAAGGAGATGCAAAGCTTTTGTCGTGGACCTTCTTAGTATGAAGCCAAATTGATTTTTCGAGATAGAAGCCTCATTTCTTACTCTCTTTTCGATCATTTTCTCCCATAACTTCATGATGTGAATAAGTAATTTGTTGCCTCTATAGTTGTTACAGCTTTGGATGTCTCTTTTGTTCTTGTATAAAGGAATTACCAAACTAAATCTCCATTCATCTGATATTTTGGCAGATTTAAGGATCACATTAAAAAGCTTGGCTAGCTAAGTAATGCTCTCTTCACCTAGGCTTTCCACACTTCTATGGGTATCTCATCAAGCCCTACTGCCTTACTACCCTCATCTCCCTCAACACTTTCTTAATTTCATCCCTTATAATTTGTTGGCAGCAAGTAAAATTGCAAAACCTCTCAGACGAACTTAGGTTATCTAAAAAGATGCTATCCTCTATGCCTTCATTAAAAAGGCTATAGAAGTACCTCTGTCATCTTCTCTTAATGTCATTTTCAACTACAAGCACCCACCATGCTTCATTTTTTATACATCGAGCTTGATCAAAATCTCTTGTTTTTCGTTCCCTAGCTTTTGCCAACTTAAAAATATCCCTTTCTCCATCTAGTATTCAATCATTGATAAAGTTTTTCATAACCTCTACTTTTAGTTTCTAAGATCATCATCTTCACTTATTTCTTTACCAGTTTATAACTTTCTCGAGTACCAACTCTCTCTACCTTTGTGGTGCTATCCAATATGGCTTTCTAGGCAGCTTTCTTAAACTTAACTTTTTCTTGAACATCCTCATTCCACCACCAAGTGACAAATACAAGATAAATTAAAGAGAATAATTCTATCCTTAACTTCAAAATTAATGATACAAAGTGACAAATACGTGATAAATAACAATATAATAATATTATTTCAAACCTAATAACTTCCTTTCAATTTGCAAAAGGCGATGTAGCCACCACCATTGGACCATAATAACTATGATAGCCATCCCCACATGATAACCACTATCACACTACATTTATCACCACATCACCACCCCTGATAGCCACCAACACACCACATCCATTATGTGAGCACTGTCATTGTGAAAATCTCAAGTACTATTTGCTCCGACCATAATGGTACTATTTGTTAGATCTTCCTATTAACATCGTAGCTCAGAAGTTCAAATTTTCTTATTTCTTCAAAATTTGCATTCTTTTAATGTAGATTTTATCTACTTCTTAATATTTGTGAGAGGGTGTTGTTAAAGATATTAAAGACTTGTATTATTGGTTGGTGAGATTTGCATATTAAACAGATTCAAATTTCTTATTATATGAAACAATAAAAGTAACAAAAGATAATGTAAAAGAAAAATTCTCTTATTATTCACCACTTACCCTAAAGTTGGCTATATATAGTAGAAGTTGTCATGGTTGTAACAAATTGTCTAACTGGATAAATTAGTTATGTCAACTCTCTAATAAACTACTAATAAAATTCACTAATATGTATATAATAATTATAAATACTTCTATATACCCTCTTAAGTTGGAGCTTGATGAAAATCATGCAAGTTTAACTTAGACACTATAAAAGAAAACAAAGAGATTGTGAATGGCTTAATAAACACGTCTACCAACTACTGCTTTGAAGAAATGTATCAGGAGCAATTAAACCTGTCTTAAACTTATCTCTCACCAAATAGCAGTGAATTTCTAAATGTTTTATATGTTTATGAAAAATTGGATTGGCTGTTATGTGTAAGGTAGTCTGATTATCAGGCCAAAATAGGATTAGTAGCTTTAATTGAAATTTGAAATCTAGTAAGAGATATCGTAACCATTGTAATTCACAGGTTGTTACACATATACTACTGTATTATGCTTTAGCTAACAAATGAGAAATCATAGTTTGTTTCTTACTTTTCTATGATATGAGGGAGATGCCTAGAAAAATATAATAACTAGTCAAAGATCGACGAGTTTCTAAGCAAGAAGCCCAACCAACATCACAATAAGTTACTAAAAATCATTTTGAGCTTAAAAAAATGGTGGCCATTAACGTAGCGAAGAACATGTTGTGTATCTTTCTAATGAGACTAGTAAAGAGTTTGAATATAATGACTTAGTTTTTCCACTACAGGTCTTAAGAATCCCAAGTATTAGAGTCTCCCAATTAGGCATCAGTACTTTTTTGGCTTAGAAAGTAACCCATTATAAGGGATATTGGACTTGCAACCTTCACGGTTCAAAACAATAAAAATCCTTAAAAGAAAAATATGATAATAATCAATGAAAAAGGCTATGGCTCAACTTGGTTATTCCTAAGAGATAAATTATAGTAAGGTAATTATCAAAGAAATAGGCTTAAACAATTGTTAAATCTAAGTATTCTTATCACTTCAATGCTTCTAGTTTAACAAATATGATCCCAATATGCATAATAAAAGCAAGTTCTAGAATCATTCAACTATTCATGATAACATACATGAAAGAATAAAAAAGATTAAAAATTTATGTATTTTTGCTCTTAAGTTTAAAAGCTCATAAAAATGGTAATATTGTGAGTAAATAAGATGCAACTTTCATTCAACTTGACTATTTCAATGATTACTAAAAATATGACGTATAAAAACAATTTTATTATAACTATCATCCTTTTGCATACTAATCCAAATCAATACTCAATAACGAAATAAAGTGTTTATGGACAGGTTTCAACTAATTCAAGATATCAATTAATAAAATTTAATAACAATGATTATAACAAGCTTAAGAAAATCATAATCTCTTTCCTCACACTTGAAATTGTACATTGTCCCCAATGTACACAATATAAACATATAAGAAAAGTGAGAAAGTGAAGTTTGGTACTTCCCTAAGTAATAAGCATTTCTGATTCTAATTTTCATGATTTTGGAACTATCCAACTAATATGATATGCTAACATACATGCAAAATATAAAGAGAAAAGGATAAAAATGATAAAAGAAAATAAAAATAAAAACAAAGAAATGTGAAATATGAAATATGAAAATATAAATAACATAAAATTTAAAATAAAACCTATCTTAATTCATAGGTTGCCACCTATGCAGTGCTTGTTTAACATTGTTAGTTTGATTTATCTTGCACGTTACCATTATCTTGGGTCTATAATCAGTGGCTTACTTCCACACGTTTCTTACCCAAGGCAATTTAGTAGCTTGTAAATATTCCTCATGTTGCAAGATAATGATAAAGACATAATTTATCAAATTAATAACTCCAATGGACTCTATTAATGCCCTTTTCAATGAAAAATGTTAATAAAATAAAGTAACAAAACGCCCTAAATCTTCAGTTGACACAAGCAGTTTGTTATGTAGAAAGTAGGAACCCTTTGTACTCAAGGTAATTATCAATGATTCATTAGTAGTTTCCTTAATTGGCTCCTCCTCTAGTTCTTCCTCAACCACCTTTGTCCATTTTTCTTCTTCTTCTTCTTTCTGGATAAAGGTTTCTAGCTCGTACTTTAATTATCTTTTTCCATTTTTTACTTCCTCTTCTTGTTGGAAAGAGGCTTCCTCCTCTTCTTCTTCCTATGCTACCTTATTCATCTGTTCATCATCCTTTGCTATAGTAGCAGTTACCTCCTTGTCTTCTTGAGATGTAACTTCATTCATGAAATCAACCTTCATTTCTTCTTCACCCTGAGACATTTGTAAGCTCAGATAGTATGATGTAATATGCTTAATATATTTAGGTGAAGAAAATCTCTCCTCGAATTCACGTCGGCTAGATTCACTCTTGGCAAGGTATTCCATTATTTTATCTGTAATACTTTCATCTTGCTACTATTGTTGTACATATTCAGCTAGAGCATAGTCATTCCATATATATACGTAACCCTTATTCCACTCTGAATTATATGTATTTTATAGGGTACATTCTAAGGACAGTTCTATATGATTGTAATAATTACTCCCATAAATGTTGCAATATGGTATGGATATCGAGCTTCTGAAAACATGTCAAGAAACATATCTTTCCAATATGGTGATGTTACATATTGCGATGATATATCATAATTCTCATGAGAATGCTGACTGCTCTATCCTTCGATTGTGAGTTGTGGCTATAACAGTGAATCTCAAATCCTAATAATAAACCACAAGCACATCGTCAAAGTAGAGAGGTTTAAAAGATAATTAAATGAGTAAGATAAAAAATTTAAGTGAAATATAAGAAAAATCAGATGAAATTTAAGTTTTGATCCTCCTTAGGGGTTAAGGTCAATATTAAAATTACTACAAGTGCACGGTGTAGTTGTAGTAAGCACGGACAAGTACAAGTCGATCTCACGAAGATTGTAGGTACTGGTAGTTATCCTTTTCTATTATCTAACCTAAGAATTATATTTTATATTTTAATTAAAAATCTAACAAATAAACTAAATTAAGATTAAACAATTATGATCTCAGGACAAGTAAAATATGAAGAATATCAATATCAAATAGTAGTGTCTAGGTTATGAATCCCTGTAAGAATATTTAGATATTATTAACCTTTTATCATGCAATCATATTATTGATTATTGAATCATGAAAATTCCTATTTTATGTTAATAACTCTCTCGAGACTATTAACAACTAATCCATCAATTGATTAATAGAATTCTTTCTAGATAAAACCCCTTATGATTGCTTTATCAATTTGTGAATTTCACTATTAAATTTGATCTTAATCCAAAGGATTTATGTCGACCTGTCAGTTTTGCATGAAACTCCTTTCAATTATGGTAAATCTATTCATATAAGAGGATTTCTCAATCTCAATCATATAAAATCAAATCATGCACTAACATTCTGGATATATTAGAAAAAAAGTAAAACACATAATTGAATCACAATAATCAATCAATATATTTGCATTGAAGAAAAGATTAAACATCCTAAACTAGGGTTCATCACACTTAGACAATAATCATGTTAGTTACTAATCATAGAGAATGAAATCAAAGATAAACATAAAAGAAAACTAACAAAAAAAAGAATCATAATTCTAAATCTCCCCTTTTCTTTTATCGAATCTTCTAGCAAGTTTGAGATTTGTTGTTGTAATCTAACAGATCTCTTGATCTTTTTTGATGTTTTCTTTGTCCTTTGATAAAAAAATTGTCACCTCTTTGTGTATCTTAAGACTCAAATCTACTGCAAAAGTCAGCTCTCTTTGTTTTGCCTCCGTTCACTTCTTTTTGTAGTGAAAATTAATGTTTTTAGGACATACACAATCGCTTACAAGGCCATGTAGGTGATCATGTAGCTCCAAAAATACCTAAAATAGTGACTTTACACATTAACAAAAACTTACATGGGCACATACACAACTGTGTAAGTCCAAGTTGTTTCAAAATTTTGTTTTATGCCACGATTTCATTAGAATTCTTCTCCTTTTTGTACATAAAGGAAATCATCAACTATAAATGTACTTAGAGAAAATTAAGCACCAAATATTCAACAAAAATATAAATTATTAACCAAAACACATGAAATATGGGTGTATAATTATAGTCAAATATGAATCTATCACTTGCTAAGGAGGATGAGGGTGATTGTGCCAAAGGAGGAGTAGCATCATCAACTATTGCAGGATTTTTGGAGGTTTCAAGATCTAAGGGAATAAGGTTGTATAAAGGAGAGGGAGAATTGATATTCACACTAGTTAGAAACTCAGACTGTGTAATACTAAAGTCTTGGTATAAAGTTAGAATATCCTCAAGAGAAGAGGGAACTATAGAGGTTGTGATGGGAGAGAGGTTAGCTATTTAGTTTGGATTTAAATTGGTTAAATTCAAAGGGATATCATGAAGGGGAGAGGAGTTAGAAGATGTAAAGCTAGGGTGAGGATTATAAATATGGCTAAGAGTTTGATTTTGGGGTGGCTAAATTGAGTTCTTGAAAATAAAAGTGAAAAACCGAAAGGGGTAGTAGTTTCGTAAACTTTTCGATTCGTTTCTAGTAAATAAAAAAATCAGAAAAATTATGAGAACCAAAAAATAAATCAACTTTAAAATTTTGGTAACACAGTTCGGCACACCTTGCCTACATCTGCGGGCCCTCACCTAGCTTAATAACTTTCACCGAAGCACAATTGATTTACCCAAGACTTTATTGAGCCGACATCACTCAACTCTTGACACTATCTTTCAACCTCACTTTTCGTGAAACAATTTCGCACCCAATAGTACGACCGCCTCGTACTAACCTCAATAGATGATTTTTCTAAACTACTTTTAATTAAACGACAATTAATAAAAATAACTCAAATGATTAATCAACTAAGAACTGAACAACAATATACTTGAGATAAAAGAAAGACTTCCCTATGGTTTCAGCTTCTCAAAATAATTCTTCAATTGAAACGATCCATCCCAACTTCAACAGCTTCAATTAAACCATATGGAAGTATAGACAATAGATGAAGACCCACTGTGTTGTTCTCACAAAACATCGCACAACCCAGATGAAGACGTCTTGAATAAAAAAATAGGCTAACCCACTTCACAGTAGCTATCACTAACCCACTGCACCGTGGCTTTCTTCACCGTGGCATCTATCACACACCAAACATTGTTCAGCTATCTTTCAAGACACACACACAACTACAGTCGCTGTTTTAATGAACAAAAAATTCACATAAACCCTATTTCCGTACACTAACCTTTAAGATTGACTTCTACTGTGTATAGGAGATGTGCACAATGCCTTTGTTTTCTTAAATCCACAAAAATCACGTAAGTTTCGTTTCTTTCATATGTAATTAATGCCCACTACACTCTTCATTAAGCCAACACCGAAACCATCTCTGCCATACCACTTCAATTGTGTCTCCTTTTATTCTTCAATCAACGCCCACTGTACACATGCACTCAAGCAAGAAGAAAACGCAGTAAAACCAAATGGGATGTCGTAACACTGGTGGGCATGGGACGTTGCCTGGTGTGATGCTGGAGCTATGATGCTACATGGAGCTCGCCTAGTCTGCTGGAATTATGATGCTATGTAACTTGGTCACAAGGGGGTATATTACACTAGCGATAATTACACTGTTAATGATATACTTTCCAATAAAGTCATGAAAACCTAACCCACAACCAAGACCCTACGACAAGACTCAAAAAAAATAAAAAAAAACTCTTGGTCACACCTTTCAAAATTCCACCGGTAAACCTTGACCATCACACACGTAACTCCTCACACTTTTTGTCAAGATACACATTAATTACGGATAAAACTCTATCACCACTAGAAGATTATCACCAATAGCTTTTGAATCCAAGTCATTATCCAATTAATATCTTATATATCTAATTAATAAATAATGCCAAAACTAATTACTTAAATATATAACATATATCCTAATAAGAAGGATTATTGAAGGGTTGGTTTTTAGGTTTTTATCCTGGTGGGTTGGTCAAGTTTCCTAAGGTAGGAGGTAGAGATTTCTGAGCTAGTTAAATCATCATCTTCACTAAGCCACTTCAATACAAATCTTAGCAAATCCAACTCTTTTCATTTATGTAGTTTGATCGTCTAGTCTTAGAAGTTTTCCTATGGCATTAGCTAGATAACTTAACCCTATTATTGTCAAATACTTTTGGGGTACATTGCATAGCTGCACTTAAAGAAGAATATATCTCAGAGAATCCTTGTCTAGCTTCATTCTTGGGCTCCATTTGGATAAAAGCATTGGCTTCCCTCTCCCATGTTAGGGACCTAAGTCCAAGTTTTGGTTCATGTCAGTTGAGCCTCCATACTTAAAGAGAAAGTAGTCCTCTTTAATGATTATCAGTTGCTCTAATCCGTGCTTGATCCATTATAGCTTCAATCCAATTTTTAATAGAGAGAAAGGGGGTGTTTATCTAAAACGTATAAGGCATTCTTTATCTTGTACATGTTTAGATGTATATGATAAAGTCCATGGGATAATTGTACATTACAAATGAAATTATAATGAGATTATAATTATGAGATTCATATTGCATTTATGTACTATTCCTAAAATGTTCCTAGTCA
>JANVCL010000005.1:30692769-30710083 GCA_026546855.1 Erythroxylum incrassatum | reverse complement strand
GCACAAAAACGAACTCAATCCGACATCTAGATTAAAAGTTATGACATTCGCGCCAAGAGAGGTCAAAATTGAATTTGGGCATGAACATGGTCCATTGTTTAGGGCATAATTCCCTCATCCGTGCTCCAATTGAGGTGTTTCTTGGACCAATGGTTTCCTAGGATATGTATCTATCACTCTATGAAAAATGGTGTCTTTTGGAGTTAAATTGAGAGAGTTTGATGGAAAACAAGTTAGGGGTCGGTTATGAACGTATGTTTGGGTTTTGAGCACAGTTAGGTATTTTGATCATATCTTGAGTTATAGAGCTCCGTTTGAGGTCATTCTTGTTTCAAATTAATTTAAAGACTTAAGGCTACATCTTTTATGAAGAAGTCAATTTATGGTCTTGATGTTTGACTAGTGTGCGCTCACCACCAAGGTGGTTTGACAACAAGTGACTCTTCAGGGCTTTCAGCACAAGGCTTATGTCTCAGGACGTTGGGCTCCGGAACCGGGGTCCAACAGTTGGGGTTGAAGACATAGTCTGTTATCATCTTTAGTTTATTCCTTATGTTTGTAGCGTACTGTGTAGACTGAGCTGTTATGCTCATAGAATGGTGTTATATAAACTTGGATGTTGAACTTAAAGCTACAATGTGCATTATGGTTTATGATATAAAATGAGGAATTTTTGGATTTTAGCAAATGTGTGATTTATGATTTAGTTTATGATGCTATGTTATAAAGTGAAAGTGATATAGGTAACACGTCAATTCTGTCGGCCATGCGCACATGTGACTATATAGTGCACGTGCATGCGTAGGACAGGATTGGGGTGTTACAGTGATCGTGATAGAAGCACCAGAGTTGGCCCACGGTCGTGGCATAGGCTACATTCGTGACCTGTAGGGCCACGGTCATGGAATGCATCAGGCAGATGCATAGTCACTTCCAAACTTCGCGTTTCGAGAATTTTTTGGACCTTTCGGACCTCGAAAAAACCCTAGTTTAAGCCTAAACACAAAAGAACATAAATAGAACAACAAGAACAAAAAGAAGGAGCTTCTTGTATGAACCACATCATGAAACCCTTGAGAGAGTTGATCTAGAGCTTTAGAAAGAAATGAAGGAAGAGATATGCGGAGAAGAAGCCTATATGAAGTACTTCCCGAAATAGGAGGTTTCCTGTCGTTACTGCTCCATCATCCATTCGGATCTATTTTCCAGTATATTTCCATTTTTATCTAAGTATAGAATTGAAATACCTGTTGAGATAGGATTTATGAATGTTGAGGATTGTCTAAACTCACCTTCGGGTTATTTTTATTTTTGATTCAATAAAAATCTTATTGTTTATGTGAATTAGATTCATTGTGATTGATTTCTACATTTTTATAAACCGGTAATAGACTGAGAGGGTGAACTAATGAAAAATAATTAAATTGGGCTAACGAGAGTTAGGTAATTTAATAAGAATAAGAAATCAATCAAATCGGTAATTATGTGACTTCATATCTAATTATGGTTTGGATAAATTATGGATTGAGAAATTGCAATTTTCTATAATTTGATTAGGGTTTATAATTTAGGACTTTTGGTTATAACTAGAGAGAGAGAAATCAACCCTAGGATAGTCCAGGACCAATAATTCGTCATTTCATAATTAATTAGATTAGTGTTGAAGATAGGTAAAAATTTCCCCTTTAGTTCCTTAGGTTGATTCTTTGTGTATGCATTGTAATTTACTGATTTGTTAATATTTTGTGATTAATTCTTGAGTTGAATTTGTTAATTGAATTGATTGATTGCATTGCGTTATTTTTTTAGCTTAGTTACAGTTGAATTTCTGCCTTAAAGTTGAGGATTAAATTAACCCTCCTCGTGAGATTGACACCTTAGATACTACGCGAACGACCCATACACTTGCATAATATCAAGATTAAAATGTTAAAACTTATACATATCAAAAAATCGCAATCAAACTTCAATCAAATATCAAATTGCATAAAAAAATGGAAGACTAGTTCAAACTCATAAAAAGATCAAGCAAGAGGCTTATAAATACCTCCAAAATTCACTTGGATCACAAACCAATAGGTGCTCATTTTGTAGGTAATAAAATCATTTATAACAAATCAAATTATATTAGAGGAACATGCTATGAGAAAACCTTTTAGTGTTATTGATATGGAGAAAGATGTGCTTAAACTCAATCCTAGAAAACCACTTGGTCGAAATGGGTTAAATTCCCTTACCATTTGAAAATCTTAGAAGCATTTCAAGGTGGAAGTAATTGATGTAGTACTAGAGTTCTTTGAGAATGGGAAATGATTTGGGAGATTAATAAAACTTTTATTAGTCTTATCCATGAAATTCTCAATCCAAGTTCCGTTAAATACTTCAGGCTAATCTCTTATTGTGACACATTTTATAAGACCATAGCCAAACTTCTTGTTTCAATACTAAAAGAAATGCTAAAGTCTTACATCAATGTATCCCAAGGTGTTTTTATTCAAGGAATACAAATTGGTGATAACATCTTATTAGTGGAAGAATCATTCAAGAATTAAAATAAGAAATAAACGTTCAAGTGTTATGTTATTAAAATATATGTTTATAATGCATTTGATTAAATAAATTATGAATTTATTTTGCAAATGATGGATGGTTTTGGTTTCTTTAAAGAATTCATAACATAGATTAAGCAATGCATCTTTAACACTTATTCTATCTTGGTAAATGGAAAACTATCCAACATAATAACAGGGGGAGAAAGGTTGAGACAAAGGGATCCAATCTCTCTTTATTTGTTCACATTATGCATTGAGACCCTAACTATGATGAATGATCATAATATTGGGCTTGAAGCCAGTTTCAAGTTTCATATCAAATGCTGGAAGTTAAGATTAGCCTATCTTTTGTTTATGATTTGCTTCTTCTTTCTAGAGTTAATGATAAAGCATATTGATGATAACTCTCCACACTTTTAAAGGACTATTTTCTCTCAAATAATAGAGATAAAAGCCATTTGTTTATTTCTATTATTTACAGGCTCTATTTTGTGTTAAAGAGCATCTGTAATCGTCAAACGTCCTCCTTCTTTGTAGATTGCGGTTGTCCATCCATCTAGATAAGTCGTCCAACTAATGTCTCCAATAGGTTTTGCTTTACTAGTGGGAGTATTTGTAAGGAAATTTTTTTTAACTATAAATGAGGTATTGTTTTTATGTTGTTGTTTGCAATACTTTAAGTATCATTGATGATAACATAAAGTTATGATTTAACAGTCTAGTAGTAACTTAAATATGAAATACTCCAATTACTAGTAACTTAAAGTTGATGTAACAATTGAACAAGGATTACATTTAATTG
This sequence comes from Erythroxylum incrassatum, assembly GCA_026546855.1. Classification (NCBI taxonomy): domain Eukaryota; kingdom Viridiplantae; phylum Streptophyta; class Magnoliopsida; order Malpighiales; family Erythroxylaceae; genus Erythroxylum; species Erythroxylum incrassatum. The sequence goes on along the minus strand of JANVCL010000005.1, from coordinate 30,706,729 downwards.
GGGTATTTTTGAAACATTGAGGCATAATAAACCCATAGGATGGTATATAGGCTGGAAATTGGTGATGTAGCTCCCATGAGGCTTATAGGTGAAAAATTCCATAAGCTTAGGAGCCACAGTGAGAAGTTACTTTTTTAATTCACAGATGTAAACAACGTCCACTTACCTTAGACTTTCTTAGCTTTCAAACTTTGTCAACAAAATTCAATTTGAAAGACTCTAATTACTAGTAACTTAAAGTTGATGTAACAATTAAATGAGGATTGCATTTAATATGGGTATTTTTGAAACATTAAGGCATAATCATTAGGATGGTATATAGGTTGGAAACTAGTGATGTAGCTCCCACGAGACTTATAGGTGAAAATTTTCACGAGCCTAGGGTCATAACAAGAAGTCACTTTCTTGATTCACAAGTATAAACAACGCTACGTACCTTAATTAATAGAACTTAGTAAGTTCTTAGAAGATTTATATATATATATATATGAGGTTAGTAGGAAATGCCACTAACTTTCACATGTTGTGTTGTGTTTCAATTTGTCACTTTCACTTAAGTGTTTCCTTTCACCATTCTCACTTAGGATAAGTCATTTTGTCATACTTATTCTTTTAACATATTTTTCATTCCTTACGTGTTTAATCTCTGATTTCTTTTTTATTCTACGTTTTTCTTTTTTTCTTATTTGTTTGCTTTCTATATAAGTTCCTGATCTTAATATCATAATTGAAATATGCACAATAAGAAAAACATTTAAGAAGAAGGTATAAAGAAATCCTGTCAATCTTAATAGCTTCATTTGTTTATTTTCTAAGTCATATATGACTACATTAAGGATAACTTATAATTCAAGTATAGGAGAGTAATAACTACCTTGAGCCTTTGATTATTTATTAGCATCAAATCTATTTTTTTAGTTTGATAAATTTTTTGTTTTTGAAAATGAAACATTAAGGTAAGCCATAAAAGGTTGAAATTCAAAATGTCTTACAACAGATTCTAAATAAGAGAAAGGACATCAAAATAAATTTGCAAAGCTGGTAAGTATAGTGACATTTTCAAAAATAGACATTGGAAACAACTTCATCACCACCTGCTGAAGTAATTTGAAGCTATGCTCAAATAATAGAACTTAGTATTAAGGTGATGTGCTATGCTTCAAATTTTCACTTTCACTTCAGTGTTTCTTGTCACCTTTCACCATTCTGAATTAGTTGGTTGATGGAATTGTTATGAATATGTTAAGCATCAAATGTCAATTTCTCACTCTCACTTAAGTGTTTCCTTTCAACATTTTTAGTCTCTTCCTTTTCCTAGAATTGGTCATTTTGGTTTGGCATAATGACATTTGATGAGGTAACTCTGAGCTCTCACCATGCAGGATGTTTTGTTAATGTGGCTGATAATGTTTGGTATGAGGGTGGTTTTGTGAATGAAATTCAATTTGATCCTGACTTACTGAACTATTTTGAGCTAGTTGATGTATGTATAAGAAATGGGTATAACAATGTGAAAAAGATATTTTATCTTATGCTTAGTTTTGAATTATATAATAGTTTGAGGGTTGTACAAGATGATGCTCGTGTGTTAGATATGGATAGTTAGATGATGGGTACAGGTGGTATTGATATTTATATTGAACATGGTATAGATACCCCTTTTGAAATGATTGAGGATGAATGTAATGAGGTTAATCAGGGTAATGTAGTTGAAGACAATGGTGAGGATGTTAATATTGAAGGTTTGGAGGTAATGTAGGTAATTTAGACGATATGTCAAATGTGGAGGATGAAAATGATGCAGATATAGAGAATGAAGATGATACAAATATGGAGGTTGAAGAGGATGACGAGGGTGAAGAGGATTTAGAGCAAGGAGATGAAGGTAATGGTCCTGAAATAACCTTAAATTCGAGGTCGCCTTGGGGTTACTTCAAAATTTAACCAAGGTTTGCATATAATACAACCTCAGGTCGTTCTCTCTAAAGAACAAAAAAAATGAAATGAAATTCCCAAGTAACTAAATGCAATGCAGACTAAACTATGAATGAGGTATGATTTGATTAATTACCACTAAAATTTGCAAAGAATTGGAATAAAAATAAAGGACTTATTTTTGTATTTTAAATTTAAAATGAGTGATATGAAATGTAGTGAGTGAATATAATAAGAAGAAAAACACATGTAATGTAATAAGAAGAAAAACACAAGTAATTAACAATGATAAACGCAACCCTCCAGTTCAATAACGTAGATAATAATTACTAAAATAGATATTGGAGTTAAAACAAATGAATCAAGAGTTATAATCAAGCTTTTAATCCAACAACTGAGTTACCTTAATTTGTTACAAAAATATTTTCCAAAATCCCAATCTACTAACTACCTTCAGAATAGTAAAATAGAACTAAGGATACTAAAACCCAATGCTCCATTTTTACTCAATAATTAAGAAAACAAAGTTAATACCAGCAACTGATATAATGATCCAATCATTCAAGCCACTTGAATAATCACCAAATATTCAATAAATCTCAATACAAAGTCTTGACCCAAAATAAAGTAATGAAATTGAACCAAATCAACATAATATCAGTTGCTAAATAATAACCTAGCCACATAAATCTTCCAATTCAAAGATATAATCCATACATAACTCCAAATAATTAAATAGTTATCCTAAGTCCTAGGAATCACTAAATAACTAAATGGGTAGAAGATAAATGCAGCTTAAACTTCCTTATGAAAACCCATGCTCCTGCCATTGCCATTAAATAAGAAGATTAGGATGAACTAGCCACAAAAACTCATGGAAGATGCTGTCCACAACCATTGAATAAGAGGATTAGGATGAACTAGCCACAAAAACTCATGGAAGATGTTGTCCACAGTGAGCTCCGACGGTCAGCTATGGAAGGTGGAAGATGATGGTTTTGGATTTGTGGAAGATGACGGTTCGGATTTTGTGGGAGATGAGGAAAAAATACCGAAACCTATCCCTCTTCTTTTAGAACACCTCCATCGATTCTCTCCACCACGTTGGTGATTTTCTCTCTTCTTTTCCTAGACCACACACGCCCCCTCTGTAGCTGGATGTGACAATTTTATTTAATAGGTTTTGGTCCACCATTCATTGTTCACTCAAAAACCTTGCAAACCTCCACCCTTCTCCACGCTATCGTTTCTCCTTATTTTTCCAGACCACGCAAGAACCTCTCATGTCTCTTCCACGTTGTCGTTTTGGTCTCTTATTCAATGTCCCATGCTGCCATCTCCACATTGTTGTTGCTTGCACTTATGCTTCTCTTCTCCAGCTGTTTTAATGCCTTGGATCACTACTTTTTAATATTTTCAAAATTACAAATAAAGTAGCAACAATTTTTCAAAATCCATTTATCACAGTTAAACACAAATTAGATGTAAGGCACAATAATTCAAACAATAATCAAATAACTTCATAAAGACCAATTATAGTGACAAAACCTCATCCAATTGGTATATATATATATATAAATAAATGAGTTTGTCAGGTCCGGATGAAGATGATGGAGATAATGGGCAGTATGAAGTTGATGCAGGTGAGGTAGTTTTGTTTGAATATTATGACAATGATGAATATGGAAAACTTGTTAGTGATGTAGATGATATGGTAGATGATGCTACTAGGAGGAAAAGGAAATACCTTGTTTATGATGAAAATATAGATGAGCCTTACATTGAAGTAGGGATGATTTTTCTTAATCATTTGCAATTTAAGTATGCAGTGAGTTTGTTTTCCATCAAAACAAAGAGGGCTATCATGTTCACCAAAAATAGCCCAATTTTGTCTAAGGTAAATTTAGAACAGAGAAATGCCTTGGTATATAAATGGAGTATTTGATAGGAAGCTACAATCATTTCAAGTTGGGAAATTTAGGAACAATCATGATTGTAATAGGGTATATACAAATCCTAGGATGAACACCAACATCTTATCTGACTTGTTAAAGGATAAACTTAAAAGGGAGCAATTTTTGAAGAATGATGATATCAAATTTTATGTTAAGAATTGTTTAGGTGTTGAAGTGTCTATGAGTATGGTGAGAACAACAAAGAAAAAAATAGTAGATAGTGTTGTGATCAACATTGAAGAGGAGTTTGGTCTTATGCTAAAGAGATTAAGCAAACCAACCCAGGAAGCACTGTTACGTTGACAATGTCTCGGTTAATCCCAACATCTCCACCTATATTTGAAATAATGTACATATGTTTACAAGCTATTAAACATGGGTTTACGCATGGATGCAGGCATTATCTTGGCCTAGATGGTTGTTGGATGAAAGCCAAAACTAACTTCTATGTATTGTGGGAAGAGATGGAAACAATCAAATGTTTCCTGTTGCTTAGGCTATGGTTGAAGTTGAGTCGACAGTCACCTGGAAGGGTTTCATTGAAAGGCTGAAGGAAGATTTACCTCACTTAGGCTTTAGAATTCGTTGGACTATAATGACTAACCAACAAAAGGTAAAAGTTTCACATCAATATTATTTGTACTTTTATTGAGAGTGTAACTGCTATGAAATATGCAGATTTTGTCCACATGCCTATGCAAATGGTTATGTTTTCCCTTGTAGGAACTTGATAGAGTCATTACAGATTTGTGTTTAAATGTTGAGCACAGGTTTTTTGCTAGACATATTTATGTGAATTGGCATGGAAGAGGATATAAAGGGGAGGAGATGAAGGATCACTTTTGGAAAATTGCAAAATCCTTCACAGTAAGGGAATATGAAATTTTTTTTGGATAAGCTCAAAGCCAAGAAGAAAAGGGCGGTAGAAGATATTGAGAGTTATGCACCAATTCAGCAATGGTGTAGGGCTTTCTAGAGGGAAGATTCTATGATTGATTTGGTTGACAATAACTTATATGAAGCCTTCGATAAGACTCTGGTTGATGCAAGGAAAATGTCAGCTTTAAGGTTATTTGAGCTTATTAGAAGAGAATTAATGAAAAGAATTATGAGAAAAAGGAAAGAGGTTGCCAAGTGGAAAGGAAATTTAGGGCCAAGAATATGGAAAGCAATTGAGAAGAGTGTCATAATTGCTCAACATTGTTCAGTTCATCATAATGGAGAAGGAGGGTATGAGATTGATCATGGTCACAACATATATGTGGTGAGGCTTCAGAACAAAATATGTTCTTGTAGGAGATATACCCTTTCTGGCATTCCCTGTGCACATGCCACATATGCTATTAGAGACAATAGGGTTAATATTGAAGAGTATACTTCTAGTTGGTTATGGAAGACTGAATATTTCAAAGCATATGGGAAGGTAATTTAACCAATGTCTGGTAAAGGAATGACCCATTAGTAATGAAAAAAGGGTTTGAGGCCACCAAAATTCAAACAAGGGCTTGGTAGACCCAAAATAGCTAGAAAAAAGGGCATTGATGAACCTCAAAAGGATACAAAAGTAACCAAAAAGCCAAATGTTAACCATATGTCCAGGAGGGGCATGATCATGACATGCAACCATTGCCATACAGAAGGATACAATAAAAGAGGCTATCCTTGGAAGGCTAGAGAGGTAATTTCTAAGTTGTTTTGTCTTTTCTGTGGTACAATCAACATTCTTTTCCATAGTAGTGGAAATCTTCTAGGTTTTTTTGTTCCATTTTCACTGTTATTAATAGTAAGTTCTAGCCCAGTTTCAAAATCCTATCCCAAACCAGTTAAATCATTTCCATATAGAGCAAAACATAACTAACTCACAGTCAACCCTAGAAAACATATCCATGGTTTAAACCAACACTAACATTCCAATAAGCGCCTCTAAATTTGAAAGGGGAAAGAAATGTAAAAGAAGAGAAAATGCTTCTGCTTCTGCCTCTGCCACTGTTTAATTACTGTTTCTGTATCTGCTGGTGCCACAATACTTCAGATACTGCCAACACCTCAAGACTGCTCATATATATGGAAGTGCAAATGCAACAGTCTCAGTTGTTCTCCCAACACCTGGAGGTGCTTCAGAAATTAAAAAAAATATGTGTACATCTTCAAAGACCACCACTAAAAACCAAACCAAAGGGAGAAGAGAGCAAGTTTATGGTGTTGCAGATGATGGAAGCAAAATGAGGATGTTTGGTGCTGGCAGATGTAGCTCAAATTTTCAAGCAAAAATTTTAGGAAAAAGGCCTATCACATATTCTTCTCTTCAACAAGAAGCAAATAGGAAGTTCATGAAACGAATGGAAGAGATGGGGATATATACAAATGAAACTACAGGGTTGTAGATGTTAAATGTAAGTGTTAAATATTTGCATTCTTATTAAACATTAATTAAGTCATACAACTTAACAATGTTTGCATTTTATCTACAGCCTAGAAGGAGAACTCAGAGACTACTACACCTTGGGCAAAAATCAATAAAGGGGAAGGAAGCTATTATTGGGCATATGAATCCAAGCCAAAAAAGTCAAACGCAGTCTTCAAAAGGAAAGGAGAAAATGTAAACTTAACTGTGTTTATTAGTGAACTAAACAATTTTGTGATATTTGTGTACTACACAATAAACTTAAACTTCATCTTCAATCTACATACCTTATTTTTGTACTGAACAACGATTGAGATTTTGGATATCTATTCAAAGGTTATATATCAATAGATTGTAACGATCTTGTTGGCATTTACTTGTTATTAAGCAATGAATAAGTTTTTAGGGAAAGCTTGAACTTATTACATGTTATTAAGTTTTTAGGGAAAGCTAAAAGTCTGTAGCCTAAAAGAGATGATAAAGCTTTTTGTAGTAAAGTGTTAGTCCCCTTTATTTTCATCGTTTAGTCTTGAATTGAGATCAAATCATCAAGTATCCATTTTATGTAGTATATCATAAACCAATCTGGTACTTTAATTTGATCTTTGCAGGTGTTTTGTGAGTTTTCTATTGTGGGTGTTTATGCTTCTATTTATTTTCCTACTTAATTATTAAAAGCCAGCAAGGCAGGATCTTGTTAGATATCTATTGATTGTAAGGGTCTTGTTGGCATTTACATGATATTAAAGCAATGACCGCCAATTTCAATGCGAATTTCATTTCTTTTGGTTTTTTTCCTTTTTGTTGAAGTTCATGAATGGTAGAACATGTACATTGTTAATACAAAGAATTGGAATTAAAGGTCTATTAAACATCTTTGTCTCCTCATTAATAATTTGATGATTTATAAAATAACTTAGTAGTTATGTCAATCATTTGCTTCAAGCTAAAGTACCTATGACATTTTTATAAGTAGTCAATTGTTGTCTCTTTCAACTCCTTTTGACTACTAACTAATACCCCATCTCCATTGATTAAAGATCCTATTGTGTTATTAATCCTCCTTACCACATGTTGAAACATCAAACATCTTTAGGCTAGTACATCAAACATGTTTAGGCTAGAACATCAAATTAGGGATATAGAAAATATTGAAACATCTAACAATTGCACTTTCCATCATTAGGTTAGGTGAATTACATTTACACACTGTTCAAGTACATCAAACCATTTCCAAGTAAGGCTTTAAAGGTACATCTACTACCCATAATGAAGGCATCAAACATCTTTAGGCTAGTACATCAAACATGTTTAGGCTAGAACATCAAATTAGGAATATAGCAGATGTTGAAACATCTAACAATTGCACTTTCCAACATTAGGTTAGGTGAATTACATTTACACATTGTTCTAGTACATCAAACCATTTCCAGGTAAGGCTTTAAAGGTACAACTACTGATTATATTGCCTTCATTATTTAGGCTAACAAATATAAGCAAAACTACTAAACATAAGCTTAAGCAAACTACAAATTTCCAACACTTTATTCAATGTGTTTCATTACTACTCCTTATGGAAACTAACCCATTCTTCAACTTCAAATTTTATGCGATCGTTTCAGCTTGCAAAACATCTCATGCATTCTCTCTTAACTCTGCCACTTCAGCCTTCAATAGATTACTTTAACGGTATAGCATCTTCTCTCTATTGTTTAGCTTTAAAATAATTTGTCTTGCTCTTGGACAAAATATTTGATCATGCCATTCATGAAATCCACAAACATTTTCACTCTATCATCAAAGAAAAAACAACAATTTGTTGATGAAATATATGAGAATATTTAGCTAAAACAACATAAAAATGTACCAAAATTATTGGAAATAGTCGACAACCGTAAAACCTTCTTCTTGGATTTTCATCAGTCCATGAAGTCCATCTAGGTCCTTTCAAGTTACAGTAACAATATTTTAGCCTCTCCATCATAGTCCCATTCAACTAGGTAAGTTGAATAAATTAGCTTGTATGACCTCAAATCAAAGTTAGAACGCATCACTCTACTACCAAAGATGAAATTTTCAAAAATTTCAACTCAACACAAAATTACAACCAAGAAAATAACAAACTGAATCCTCTAATCAACCTCATTACCTTGAAGAACTACTATTTGAGCTCATTCTCAAGTATTACAACACAATAATATAATGTTGATTGTGCACCCATTGATAGCTAAATGATGTCTACAGAACTGAATTTGTTTGCTTGTAAGAATATACATCTCTTCCATAAATGTCATACTTTATCTTAAACCCAGTGGATAGATATAAACAAAAAAGGGATAACCACAGTGTAAGAATATACATCTCTTCCATAAATGTCATACTTTATCTTAAACCCAGTGGATAGATATAAACAAAACAGGGATAACCACCAATTAAGCTAAACCAAGTGACATAAAGCATATCTTATATACAATGTCAAGTAGACGGGGAAGAGAAAACTTGATCATATCCTACATACAAATGTATAATAGAATTGTACATGAAAACAATTCTATTTTACAAGATATTCAACCCTATAATCAAACCCATTTAAAGAAGATAAAGTAATTTACCTAAATGTAACATTATTAAGCTTTCCATAAAAAGGGAAAAAGGAAAAGGAATAAAGTGAAGATTCAAACACCATAAATTATATACAAAAATTATAAGGGAGCATGAGTCATTACCTACTTGAGTCTTTAATTAGAGCACATGTATGTTTCAAATCTCTAAAAACTCAACCAACCATTCATCTCCAATGCCAAAAGAGAGAGCTTAAACTACGTAGAAGGCATAAGCGAGATTGGAGTGAAGGCATATGCGTGAAGTGATGATGCGTACAGGGATTGGAGTGAAGGCACAACCGAGAGAAGAGAAAAAGGGTGAAAACACCTGTTGAAAAAAATGGTTGATTTAGGGTTGAAGGGTAGAAATTTAAATGAAATTAATTTTTTTCCTTAAATTCCACCTCGCCTGGACAATAAATTATGTGTTCTTAACGTGGCATCTAAATACTAACTAGCCTGCATGTAACGATGCGTGTAAAATATGCCCTAATTTTCATCTAAAATGCTTTAAATTGAGCAGATTCGTGAAATTTTAGACCTTTTTGAGCAAGTTAGAAGGTTAAGTCCTAAACTGATCAAACTAAAAAATGTTAAGCCCCAATTTGGGCATTTAACCCTCTAAAAATGTCATAATTACAATTGGTGAATATTAAAAAATAAATAACAATTTACTTGAGAAAATATGGTCACACATCATTCCCTCGAAAGATTGGACTTGAAGCTTCATTAGTTAATTAAGTAACTAACATAATGATGGAAGTTTTGGATTCCTTATATGATTTAGGTGTCGAGAGTATGCAATATGGAAAAGTAGTTAAAGCTTTACAAGAATGTCCATTTTATAAGGAGATTTTTATGAAAACGCCAGATATAAGGAAGTTGGATTAAATGTGTCATTTTAGATATATTTTCATATTATTATGTATTGAAGTCTTATTGGTTTAGACATTTTTATATTAAGAATTACATCATGGTTTGAATATTTTAAGTGCATGTTTTGTATAATGTTTGATATGAACCTTTTGACTGAATATTTGATATGAACCTTTTTAATTTATATTAAATGACATGGTGTTTTATAATCATTTTATCATTTTAATTTAAATATTTTATTAATTATTTAATGTTGATTTGCATATACATGGCCTTCATATTGGATTTCAAATTAGATTCAAAAGATAAGCTAATGAAGATAGTTATTATTTCTTTTACAGGGGAAGAGAATGAATATTTTTATTTACATAAATAGCCACACAAAACTTCTACTCTATCTGGTCATTATTGGATATAGAAACTTTGACTAAGAATCTTATAAGGATTTATGAGAACTTAAGAATGAGCAAGACAATCTTCTTTAACTTAATGAGTTAAAGAGTTTATGAGACTTAAAGTCAACAAGATATTTGATTGTGGAGAAATAAGGTTGCAATTTTCCTGATGACTAAAACACAAAGTAAGACAACTATACATAGTGCTTTCAACATTTTACCTAGAAAACTTCAAAATATTTTTCACTAAGTCTCATATACAACTAATCGTCTTAGAAAAGAATTATATTACTCTACCATCCTTTAGTAATATACCTCCCGAGATTTAACATAATTCAAAAATCTTTTCATACTGTCAAGTATATTTATATATTTAATCATTTTTTATTATGTCTATATTTAATTAATTATTTAATAATATAATTTATTTCTTACATATATTGATGCAAAAGTTCTAATCGATGAACATATATCATATAAGAGTAAAAGAAGTGATCCAAACCAAAATCTAATGTGTCATTACTTATTTGAGATGTGTTTCTCATATGTAATGGTTGGATGGAAGGTATTATAAATGACTCTCTAATTTTTCTGAAAACATTAATAAATTCAGTGAACCAATTTGTTACACCTCTATAAGATATTAAATTATTTAAATAAATACGATGTTTACAATGAATTATTAATAGAATTTTGTTGATATTATGTTGTTTATCTGTTTAGATAAATTCTATTTAGTTAACTTACGTTATAGTAATATGCTTGGATTTCTTTCACCATATCAATGTGAGAGATCATTTGCAAGATTATAAAGGAAGAAAAAAACCTTGGTCTATAAAAAACTAATTACATGCATTCTTTATTAAGAAATATTCTTAGAAGATATTTTGGAAATCTAAAGTAAAATTTTCTATACTTTCAAACATACCGAGTTATGATATGAAAAAAATAAGAATACATTGTTATTGCTTATTATGTAATATAATTTTAGAAGAATGCATAGATAATACAATTAATTATTTAAAAATCATGTTAAAAATGATGAGCAAATTATGAAAATGTACAAGTTTTCAAGTGGAGTACAATATTACTAAAGTAAAACTTTAAATTATGTCTCAAAACTGGGATAAAATTTTTAGCCAAATATCGAATGATTATTTAATGAAAGTTCTAATTGATTTATGCTTCATTTTGTAAGTGATGCTACTATTATATTTTTAAATTATTGTAACATGATGAGTATTTTTTATTTTTAATTAGAATGACTTGATATAATTTATATATTTTATAGAATCTTATTATATAAAATTGATGTGTAAATTTGTAATTACATTTTATATTTATACATTTTTAGTATGAATGAGAATTAATTAAATTTCATCATACAATTTGCTACGTTAGAATAAAATAAGTTAAAATTTAACTATTGGACCCCGAACTTTTCGTGAAAGATTAGAGATGTTGAATGGAAAATTTTGGTGATTAGTCACGAGTTAAGAGCACATGAATGAAAGTTCTTGAATTAAGAAATGATAGACAAGAGTAAAGTAGGGGATATGAAAAGTGGATAGATTTATGATTTTTGCTATGGTGTTGTTGGTGGGTAAGAGATTTTGGAAATGGGAAAAATCAAGGTGAAAGTTAGCGGTAAAATGAAAGAAATATTTGTGTGGTAAGTTGATGAAGAATATGTACACATACGTATGTTCTGTTATTCGTCTTCATAATTATTCATTGTAGTGCCCCCTTACCGCAGAATACACACCGAAATGCCCGGAGGTCATTCCGGTATGTATTCTACGATAAAGGCGAGCTACATTCTATCATTTCACTCGCTTCACAGGGCATCATATTAAAATTTGCTTCTAAAGCATCAATTTCTTAAATTCATTTTTCACATTATAAGCAAGTCACTATATGCATGAACATGTAATTGCATTTCTAAGCTCGCACTGATCACCCATATTTACTATTTTACCCTTCCCACTGGTACCAGGATGTTACATTCATGGATTAAATTTTCGCTATGGATAATGTTGATTTCAAATGAAGTTTAGAATGAGAATTGAATGAAGTAGAAAGAGTGATCTAGGTATGAGTTGTGTTAAGGAAACATTTAGAAACAAAATTTGCAGTGATTTGGAAAATATTTACTGAATATGCTTCAGTCTTTTAGCCATAACATTTTCTATAGTTGTCTAAACGAGATGATTTTTGATTTGGATTAACCTAGAGACATATAGCTACTTTTTGTATGAAGAAATCAAATTTCAGTTCAGTTTCTAAGAGCCTCAAAAGTTGTCATGAAGTTAAGAAATTGGCGCAGTATGTTGAATGGAAAATTCATCTTCGAAGTTTAGGGACAAAATTGGGATTGTTATAAATATATTTTGGCAAAGTTGCCTTCTGAAAAGTTGTAGATATTTCTTTTATCTTTCTAATAGTATATAGTATGAAAATTTTGGACATCTGAGCTGATAGTTATGTCCTTTTAATTGCTTCAGCCTTAGACTTTGTCTCATATTTGACTTTTTCCGTCTCAGTTTGACCGTCTCATGTTTGACTTTTTGCGCCTTAGTTTGACCATCTCATGTTTGGCTTTTTTCGTCTCAGTTTGACCGTCTCATGTTTGACTTTTTGCGTCTTAGTTTGACCGTCTCATTTTGCTTCCGTCTCAGAATGACGTCATCATCATCTGAGTATGACATCAGCATCGTCTCATGTTTGACTTTTTCCGTCTCAGTTACTGTTCATCGTCACCTTCTGATCTATTTTCTACCCTTCAAAAGTTATAACTGGTCTTTGAGGTCTTCATAAAAGCTGTAGATCTTGAAGTCCTCTTTCCAGCCATATAAAGAACACCTTAATCCAATATCCGTAGGGAAAGTTATGACAAATTTCTCAACCTTGAATCGTCTAAAGACGTCATCTTAGTCTCAAAATGACGTCATATTGTCTGCTTTGTTTTTGACCCCTCAGATGAAATAATTAGCCTTTAAGGTCTTCATAAGAGTTGTAGATATTGAAGTCCTCTTTCCAACAACATAAAGAACTCCTTATTCCGATATCTGTAGTGAAAGTTATGGTAATTTTTCCAATCTTGAATGGTCTGATGACATCATCTTCGTCTCAAAATGACGTCATATACTCTGCTTTGTTTTTGACCCCTCAGATGAACAAATTGGCCTTTGAGGTCTTCATAAGAGTTGTAGATCTTGAAATTCTGTTTCAAACCCGATAAAGAACTTTTTAATCCGATATTTGTAGGGAAAGTTATGACAATTTGCCCAACCTTGAATCGTCTAATGATGTCATCTTCGTCTCAAAATGATGTCATATCGTCTGCTTTGTTTTTGACCCCTCAGATGAAAGAATTGGCCTTTGAGATCTTCTTACGAGTTGTAACTCTTGAAATTCTATTTAAAACCATATAAATAACTCTTTAATTTTATATCTTTAGGGAAAGTTATGGCAATTATCCCAACCTTGAATCGTCTGATGGCGTCATCTTCGTCTTAAAATGACATCATATTGTCTGCCTTATTTTTGACCCCTCAGATAAAAGAATTGACCTTTTAGATCTTCATGAAAGTTGTAGCTCTTCATGTTCTCTTTCGAACCATTTAAAGAACACCTCAATCAGAAATTTCTACAGAAAGTTATGGCTGTTTCCCCGAAATAGGTTTAGTATAATTGAGTTCATAAACATGGTTGTTTCTTTTGACCATAACTTCTTCTCTAGACCTCCGAATGACTTGATTCTTGAACCATTGGATTCGTAAGACTTTTCTC